>ML252911.1:12707-64213 GCA_005239495.1 Nicotiana undulata | reverse complement strand
ACCCTACCCCCCCCCTCCCCCACACGAAGTTAGGCAAGATACTTACCTCAAAGAAGACAGACCAACAACAACAGCAACAACAACCCAGTAATAGTCCCACTAGTGGGGTTTGGGGAGGGTAGGGTGTACGCAGACCTTACCTCAAAGAAGATAGACCGATACTCAAAAATGAACTTCTCGGATGAAATGGCCTCCGGGCGGCTCAAATCTGGCCAAAATCACTTCGAACCAAAAATAAAACTCATAAAAAACTATTCGAGATCATAAAGCCTCAATCTTTATCAAAATCTAAAAATCGACCCAAAACCCTCGGGCCCGCACCTCGAAACCTGACATATTTCACAAACTCGAACACCCATTCCGATACGAGTTCAACAATATTAAAATTATCAAATTCCGATACCAATTCGCCCTCAAATCATGAGTTTTTCATTTTGAAAGTTTTCTTCAAAAATTCTCATTTTCCTCAACTCAAATTAAAAACTAAATGATAAAAATAAAGATAAAATTGTGGAATATAATAAATTCTAGGTGAAGAACACTTAACCAATCGATTTTCATGAAAAACCCACAAAGAATCGCTCAAAATCAAGATCTACAATTCAAGTTATGATAAAAATGGCCTGACCCTCGATTTGGAAAATTTATTCTACTACCCAGGTGATTATGCATTGCGAACGCGGAGGAAGGAACGCGTTCGCAAAGAAGAAAAAGAGTGCTGCCCAGTTTGTGCTTTGAGAACACGGAGATGAAAGTTTGTTGGCTCACGACTGGCCTACGCGAATGCGTGGAATATTACGTGAACGTGAAGAAGGGGACGACGCACCTTCCTGAACGCGAAAAGACGGACACGAACGCGAAAGAGGGGATGGCGGGCTTTCGTGATCGAGGAAGGAGACATGCAAATGCGAAGAACAAATAATGCACCCTCCAAGATTACTCTTCGCGAATGCGGAGGAATAGACACGAACGCGAAAGAGAAAACCAGATGACATATTCAATAATTCAAAATAGAAGAAAATGGCCCGTAGCCCATCCGAAACACACCCGAGACCCCTAGGACCCCATCTAAACACACCAACAAGTTCCATAACCTAATATGGACTCACTCAAGGTATCAAATCACATCAAACAACGTCGAAACTACGAATCGCAGCCTGAATCGAACATATTAACTTTCAAATCTTCCAACTTCAAAAACTCGCGCCGGAACCTATCAAATCAACCTTGAATGACGTCAAATTTCGCAGGAAAGTCAAAAATAACATAACAGAGCTATTCCAACTCTCGGAATCGTATTCCGACCCCGTTATCGCCAAAGTCAACTCTTGATCAAACCTCTCCACCTTCCAAACTTCATCTTTTCAAACTTTCGTCGAGATGCTCCAAATAACTCTATAGACCTCCAAATACAAATCTAAATCTGGACGCACGCCTAAGCCCAAAATCACTATACGAAGTTATTGAAATCGTCCAAAATCCATTATGGAGCTATTTACACAAAAAAAGTCAAATTCCGGTAAACTCTTACCACTTAAGCTTAAAAACTTGAATCATTCTTCCGATTTAACTCCGAATCATCCAGTAACTAAATTCAACTACGCACGCAAGTCGATACACATAATACAAATCTTCTGATTACCTTATGCAGCCCAAGGGGTCTTAAATTGTCAAAAATGACCCGCCGACTGGCCGGGTCGTTACAGTGTCAGATCTTTTTTCCACATGGATTATTACACCTAGATTATGTGATTTAAAGGTGAAATTTTAGATTTGTTTATATGGTTTTTGGAGAGGGAGAATTAGGGATTTGAGGGTCGATTTGAGGTCAGATTTGGATGAAACACATATACTTGTACTTGTATTAGAATGGATATTTGGGATTTTTGACTTTTGTCGGGTTTCGAGGTGCGAGTCCAAGGTTGACTTTGTATATTTGTTAGATATCAAAGCTTTATTATTTGGGGTTATTTCCTATGGCCTTTTTTAATGTTCTTGAGTTATTTTTGGCTAGATTCGAGTCAATCATATGTCAATTTCAGCGAGAAGGGATTTTTAGAATATTGATTTGGCTTGCTCGAGGTAAATATCTTATATAAACTTGGTTGATGCACTAATTGCCTTAGTTATTAGTTATGACTACGTGCTATGGGTGACACACATGTGAGAGGTTGAGCCCATGTGTGTGTACCGAAATATTATTCATATTCAAGGTAGTCCTTAGGAAATGGTATGCCTTGAATTAATTGTGAAGCTTCACGCTATTATGGTTCTTATGTTTGTACCCCTTAGTGAGCTAATTGAATCATGTTTGAAAGTTACATATAGGTAAATATCCCGATTGAATACAATTGCTACTTTCATGATGTAACTTCTTAATTTTAGTTATGATAGTACCTTCGCCCATACATGCACTCTAGCATATCACTTATGCAAGTGCATGAGTATGTAATTTTATATTCATTATTCATGCACATGTAATCTTGTATATCTTATTTCTGTGTGATATGTACTAGACTAGTAGCACGTGATGTGATAGAACGTGAGTTGTCTGTGTGGTTGGGATATGTAGCACGTGAGTTGTCCGTGAGATTGAGATATGATAGCACGTGAGTTGTCCGTGCGGTTGAGATATGATAGCACATGAGTTGTCTGTACGATTGGGATATGATAGCATGCGAGTTGTCCGTGCAGTTGATATTAATGGAACGTGAGTTTCCCGTGCAACGTGTGGATAAGGATCCATCCCCTCTTGGGTCACCCTTTCAAGTTTCTCTCTTGGTGGTGTACACACGGTCTGAGGGAAACTTATCAATGTTTGGTTATTGCATTTTTTCTCTAGTTGCAATTTCCTTAGATGTATACTTGTTTTATTTGCAAATCTTATTTACATTCTGAGTTGTTAATTGATATAGGGTTTGGTACATTATCTCTTGTGCACCGGGGTGGACTATATATGTGCTTTGTGATTATATGGTATTATTGCTATGTACTTGTGAAATTTATGAACTAAGAAGGTTAGTAGCGAGTATCATTGATAATGTTTGCGTCTATTACCTCGCCGAGGTTAGTTATGATACTTGCTGAGTACATGGAGTCTGTTGTACGTATACTATACTCTGCACTTATATGTGCATATCCAGGTGTTGGACCGAGCTGAGAGCATCTATGATTGTTGCTGTGAATTGCCGAGAGACGAGGTAGAGCTGCATTTCGACCACAGTCAATGACATTACTTTTTATTTCAATTGTTGTTGTTATTATTCAGACTTTATTTTTATTTTGTATTTCCAGACTTATTCTTCTATTTTTGAGCTTATGAATCTATATTACTAGTTCTTCGGGATTTTATATATTGAAGTAGTTTATGTCAGTTGGCTTTGGATTTATATTATTTTCATTAATTCTGTTATTGTGTTCCTCTTTTGTTATGTTTGGCTTACCTAGCAAGTGATTTAGGTGCCATCACAAAAGGTTAGTGGTTTTGGATCGTGACAATTTGGTATCATATCCCTAGGTTCATAGGGTCATAAGCAAGTTTAGTAGAGTTTTGCGAATCGGTACGAAGACATATGCACTTATCTTTGTGAGGCTAATGAACTATTAGGAAAACTTCTCTTTCTTGCATTCTTGTCGTGGGGATTTGTTATTTCCGATGTTTGAACCTTACTCTTTTATTCTCTCACAGATGACGATGACACGTTAAGCCAAATCAACCGAGCAGGCACCCATTCCACCAGCCAGGGTCGCGAGAGGGCATACCGAGGTGGGGCTCAAACTATAGCTAGGGAATCATCTGTAGAGCCACCAGTTTCACTAGGGGAGGAGTAGGTTCCGAATATTGTTGAGCCGATGGGACCAACTCAGACACAGGCAATACCTATTGCTATGCCTAGTCTTCAAGAGACTTTTGCCCAGATCTTGAGTGTGTATATGAGCTTAGCTCAAGAAATCATTATACCAATTGCACCAACTACCTCATAGGATAGGGGAGGAGCCCAGACTCCTGTCACTCGTACACTGGAGCAACTAGCTTAGGTTTATCAGACATCGATGGATTTGCTAGTGCAGCCAGTTATTGCAGCGCATGACCGGTTTGGACCATCTTTGACTGATGAGAAGCAGAAGAAGTTGGAACGATTCATAGGCTTGTACTACCTAGTTCAGTGGAGGAGAGTCAGAGGATGCTTAGGGATTTCTTGATTAGTGTCATTGGATTCATCACACAAAATGTTTGGTGGACTCCCATGGAGTTGATTTTAATACTTTTCAGCTGACGGGGCTAGCCTACAGGTGATGGCAGACCTATGAGTCAGGCAGACAAGCTAGAACAACACAAGTTCCATGGCATTAGTTCTTAGTTCTCTTCTTAGAGAAGTTTGTCCCACAGACTTGCAAAGAGGAGTTGCGTAGGGAGTTTGAGCATGTACACCAAGAAGGCATGACTGTGACTCAGTACGAGATAAGACTCACAGAGTTGGCACGCCATGCTGTAGTTTTGGTCTCTACTGAGAGGGAGAGGATCAAGAGGTTCATTGATGACCTCATTTATTGTTTTTGATATGGTTTGGCCCGAGAGGCCGAGACGAATGCTAGATTTAACCAGGTGGTTGAGATTGCCAGGCGTTTGGAGCATGTTTGCAGGTTTTAGCGAGAGGAGTTGGAGGCCAAGAGGCCCGGTGGGTTAGGTGGTTTTTGTGGTGCCTCATATGGAGGCCAGTCACTTCATAGAAGAGGCCATCATTTTAGGGCCATTCAAGGAGCTTGTCTAATTCCCCATGGTTCAACCGTTAGCCATAGTTTATACAATGCTCGCTCAGTTCAATCATCATTTATTGTGTCGCCGACACAGAGTTCTTATCGTGATCCATTTGGTTAGGGTTCCACATGTAGGTATTCGGGTTATCAAGGTCAGTCGTTGGGTCAGCATCCTCGTAAGAGGAAAGGTTGTTTTGAGTGTTGAGACTTGAGTCATCTCAAGACGGATTGCCCCAAACTTCTTAGTAGTCCCCATAAGAGAGGACACAACCTATGGTTTTAGCACCAGTAGCTACCCCACCAACACAACCAGTTAGGGGTGGGGCTTAGTCAGTTCGCGGTCGCCTTAGAGGGGGAGGTCAGTCAGGTGGAAGACAATATGCATTTCTAGCTTGGCTAGAGGCAGTTATTCATTCAATATTATTTGACCCTTATTCCACTTATTCTTATGTGTCATCATATTTTGCTCGTTATTTTGATATGCCTCGTGATTCTCTTGATATTCCTATTCATGTATCTATCGGTGGGTGATTTTATTTTGGTAGATTGTGTATATCAGTCTTGTGTGGTTACCATTGGGATAAAAAAGACTAGAGTTGATCTTTTATTTCTCAATATGGTTGATCTTGAGGTGATTTTGGGTATGAAATGGTTATCTTCGTACCACGTTATTCTTGATTGTCACGCTAAGATCGTGACGTTGGCTTTGCCGGGGTTTCCAAGGCTGGAGTGGAGAGGTTCTCTTGGTCACACACCTAGTAGAATGGTTTCATTTTTGTAGGATGAATGGATGATTGAGAAGGGGTGTTTTTCATATTTTTACTTTCTGAGAGATGTTAGTGCTGATACTCATACTATAAAATGAGTTCTGGTAGTGGGGGAATTCTTAAATGTGTTTCCTGTAGAATTGATGGGCATGCCACCATATATGGATATTTATTTTTGTATTTATCTGGTGTTGTCCACTCAGCCCATATCTATTCCACCATATCACATGGCACCAACGGAGTTGAAGGAATTGAAGGAACAATTATGGGAATTGCTTGATAAGGGTTTCATCAGGCTAGTATGTCACCTTCGGGTGCACTGGTACTATTTATGAATTAGAAAGACGGTTCTACGAGGATGTGCATTGACTATAGGCAGTTGAACATGATTACCATCAAGGACAAGTATCCACTATCGCGTATTGATAATTTATTTATCTGCTTCAAGGTGCTAGAGTATTCTCAAAGATTGACTTGAGATTAGGGTACCATCAATTGAAGATCGGGGCTTCAAATATTCCTATGACGGCTTTTAGGACCCGTCATGGGTGTTATGATTTCTTGGTGATGTTGTTTAGGCTGACCAATGACCCAGTAGCTTACATGCACTTAATGAATAGTGTGTTTCATCCTTATCCATATTCCATTGTTATTATGCTCATTGCTGATATATTGGTGTATTCACATAGTTGGGAGGAGCATGAGAATCACTTAAGGATTGTGCTCCAGACATTCGGGGAGAAGAAACTATATGCCAAGTTCTCCAAGTCCGAATTTTGGTTAGATTCAGTGGGATTAATGGGTTACGTGGTGTATAGTGAGGGATTTAAGGTGGATCTGAAGCAGATTAAGGTAGTTCATAGTTGGCCTAGACCATCTACTTCCAAAGAGATCCAGAGTTTTCTAGGGTTGTTGGGTATTATCGCTGTTTTGTGGAGGGGTTTTAATCTATCGCAGCTCCATTGACCATATTGACTTGGAAAGGTGCCCCATTCAGATGGTCTGATGCGTTTGAGCAGAGGTTTCAAAAGCTCGAGGATACCTTGACTACAACTCCTATTCTAGTTTTACCTTTGGGATCAGGTTCTTATATAGTCTATTATGATTCTTCATGGATTGGCATAGGATGTGTGTTGATGCAGGATAGTAGAGTGATCGCCTATGCTTCACGTCGATTGAAGCCCCATGAGAAGAACTATCTAGTGCATGATTTGGCGTTAGCAGCCATTGTTCACGTGCTCATGATTTGGAGGCATTATCTTTATGGCGTATCATATGAGATATATATAGATCATTAGAGTCTTCAACATAGATTCAAGTAAAAGGATTTAAACTTGAGGCAACAGAGGTGGTTGGAGCTATTGAAAGACTATGATGTCACCATTCTTTATCATCCGGAGAAGGCCAATATGGTGGCCTACGCCTTGCGTAGAAAGGAAAAGAGCATGTACATGGTTTCTTTTGTTCCAGTTGTTTGGATGTTCAAGCTTTGGCCAACAGGTTTGTGAGGTTGGATAGTACGAAGCCTAGCAGGGCCCTTTCCTGCGTCATATCACAATCTTCTTTGTTTGAGTGCATCAAGGCGCATCAGTATGATGATCCCCACTCACCGGTCCTTAAGTACATGGTACAACACGGTGATGCAAAAGAGGTGACTATTGATGATGTTGTGTTGAGGCTTTAGGGCCGGATTTGTGTGTCTAATGTGGATAGGTGCATGAGCTGGTTTTTAACGACTCGACCTGTTGTTTTGACATCTAGTGCTTCATTTGGCAGTTTGAGGCCTTGAGTAGCTTCCTTTGATGTATTAGGACTTGCACGTGTGGTTAGTTTCAATTTTCGAGAATTTTGGAGTTGATTTGAAATAATAATTCTCAATTTGGAAGCTTCAAGTTGAAAGAGATAACTAAGGTTTGACCTTTGAGTACACGACTTTGGAATTGGAGATTCCAGTAGGTTCTTATGATGATTCTGGACTTGGGCTTATGTTCGAATCGAGTTTGGGATAGACTGGGAGCGTTTCAAAGCTTATTATGGAAAGTTGGTATTTTGAAGGATTTAGAACTTCCTAAGTTTGATTTGTAGTGAACTTTGGTGTTAGTGATGTCCGTATGGGATTCTGAACCTTGGAATAGGTTCGTATTAAGATTTTGAAATGTACGTAAATTTTGCGTCATTCCGGAATGTTTAAGTGTGGTTCGGATGCGTTCGATAAAGTTTGAATGTTTTGAAGTTAACATAAGGATTTGATCTTCAATTTGTGGTTTTACTATTATTCGTGGCGTGTCAAGCCTTTGGATAAGTTTGGATAAGGTATTAGGACTGGTTGGTTTGATTGGAATGGGCCTCGGGTGTGTTTCGGGATGGTTTCAAATAGTTTCTCTATGTGGAATAAGAGTCGTGATCGCGAAGGGTTATGTGGACCGATGATGACTATGTTATTTGCGATCGCGAACCTTGAGAAGGATGTTCTTCGCGTTTGCGTGGGAGAAGTCACTAATGCTATGGGTTATTGAGGTTGCTTGTTGTGGGAGAGTTGTTCTACGCGATCACGAGAGGTGTGTTGCGACCGTGGAAGAGGAAGTTACTGAGGCTGGAAGTTTTGCCTTCGCGCCGCGTATGTTGGCTGTGTTCGAATAGTCTTGGATGATTGTGACCGCGATCGCGAGGGTGAGATCGCGTTCGCGAAGATGGAATTCCGGAGCAAGTTGGTTTGGACTTCGCGATCGCGAAGGGGAAAGGCATGGGCAAATTGCTTATTATTTTGGGATTAGCCCATTTCTCTCACATTTTCACTTGGTTAATCGGTTTTTTGAGCTGTTTGCGGGGTGATTTTCATCATCTATCATGAGGTAAGTGATTCCCACTTGTTTTGAGTTAAATACGTCAAATATATATGGATTTTAACAAGAAAATTGGTAGATTGTGGGATAAAAACCTAGAAATGGTAATTTTTTATTTTGACCACGCAATTGGACATGAAATTAGGAATAAATTATATATTTGCGTTCGTGGTGTTATCAGTAGTATTTTTCTTCGAGAATTTTTGGAATCTGGGCACGTGGGCCTGGGGTAGACTTTTTTTGACTTTTTGAGTAAAGTTGGGAATTGTTATAAATTATTAAATTATGAGTATTGGAGTATAGTTTTATTGGTTTGCACGTTTTTGAATAGTTTCGGATCATTTGGCATTGGTTGAGGAGTTAGAGAGGCATTGGAGCAGGTTATCGGACTTCGGAGAGAGCTAAGTCTCCTGTCTAATCTTGTGATGGGGAAAGTACCATGTAGGTGCTAAAATTGTTATTTGCCACTAGTTAAGTGTGCTACGTGCGCATGAGGTGTCGAGAGTCCTTCCATAGCTTGAATCATATTTATATCTGGGTTGACTTAATACTTTATCATGCAATATTTGTATTACTTGAACTCAACTTGTTAGTTAAATCACCTTAAACCTATAATTGAAATTTGATTAGAGATCATGTTAGTCGAACCTCATTACATCGAGTTGTTTGGAGGAATATTTGGTTGTTGGTAAAAGTCATTCTTACTTTATGTTCCTATCCATGTTTTGCAAATACGCGACAAGTAATTCGATAATTTTATTCTCTTCCTGGGAATCAAGCGGAAGTCCTTGGTAGTGATATGACATAGTATTATGTTTGAGATGCATCCATGAATCGGGTTGTACTACCTCGATAATGTATGTATACGACTATTATGGATTAGGCCGTACGACCTCGGCATAATTCAGGCGTAATAACGATAGGAGACTGAATATTCATGGTATTTACCTTTTGATTGAGACTTGGAAATTATATGATATTTCTTATTTGTTTGAGATAGAATATGGTAATTGAGAAATTCATACTGTCATTATGTTGGAGGATTATGTTAGTTATGGTTCTTACCTCATTTTCATCGTTGTGTTTTCTATCTATTTATAATTTATTGTACTGACATAGTGGTCCACTAGTAAGCGTCGAGGTAGACCCCTTGTTATACTAATTTTACGGGGTTAGGCTAAATACTTACCGGGTACATGTTTATTTACGTACTCATGCTACACTTCTACACTGATTGTGCAGGTATTTTTTGTGTTCATTAGGCGCATTGGTGTAGCTGTCGAGGTAACTTTATTGTGAGCTGCATTCCTTATTACGATCTGCAGCACACATAGTCTCCATCATGTTCAATTATTTTGTCATGTCTATTTTACATCCTTGACCGATATTGTAGTAGTATTGTACTTCCTAGTAGAAGCTCATGCACTTGTGACACCAAATTTTGGGGATTCAGATTTTTTTTGTTTCTCTCCGTATTCCACTTGATTTTTCCTGATTACACTTTGGCTTCATTTGAACATTTACAAATAATAGCTACATTTCTTATAAAGTCAAACATTTTCCACTCTTTATTTCTTAAATTGTTTTTAAGTGCATTTTGGATTAACTATTTCTGTGTTGGTTTAATTGTTGACTTGCCTAACAATGATGTTGGGTTCCATCATGACCTATAGTTGGATTTGGGTTGTAATAACTTGGTATTAGAGCACTAGGCTCACATAGGTCTCACAAGTCATGAGCAAGTCTAGTAGAGTCTTGCGGATCGGTACAAAGATGTTTGTACTTATCATCGAGAGGCTACAAGACTGTTAGAAGAACGTCCCTTTCTTGAATCCTTGTCGTGTGATTTTATTTCATTGAATTTTATGTCTTTAGTTCCTTCCTACTCATTCGAACACGATGTTGAGCGCGTGTTATCAATTGGGAATCGACGAGTTGTGAAGATTCTACAGATGTGGTGCAGGTTATTTTTCCCTACGTATGCGGGAGAAATATTATCGTCGTCTTGTGGAGGATTCATATGTCGTTTCAGCCTAGTGTTAGTGTTACCTACGATTTTGAGGCTATGCACAATGTATTGTGATGATCATGTGTTGTTATCGCGTCGTGCTGCTGTAAATGGTAGGGTGCTTATTTATGTGTCGTGGCAGTGTGTAACTCAAGAGGAGGTTTATTCGGTTCATGGTTTAGAGGTTTAGCATTTAATTTATGTGGAGGAGAGGCAATTAGACTATGGATGTTCAGGCTTTGGTTGACGGAATAGCAAGATTGGATATTTCGAACTTCGTGGAATTCTTGTTTGTGTTGTTTGGTCGTCGTCCTTATTTGATCGCATTAAGGGTTGTCCGTATGATGGTCTTCCTTTGTTTTCCTTTGGGCACGGTGTTGCGAAATTGTACCTAAGAAGCGGTAACCAGAGATGGCAGTGTGTGGCGGCTTAAGGTTTGAATTGGTGTTTCTAGTGTTGATGGCTCGAGAATAATGATCTTAAAAAGGCTTAGAGTTGATGGAAATCTAATTATTTAGATGCTATAGAGATGTATCATGATTCGACGAAGTTGTTTTAGCAACGAAGAATGAGAATTGACATGGTCGGCAGAGGACTAAGTCTATGTATTTCGTTTGAGATGCCGGAAAGGAGTTATCTTCGAATAAAGATGGATAAGAATGCAATACAACCTCGAGATTCAAATGTGTTGTTGGACCTTCAGTTGATGTTAATTGAATGAACAGATTCTTACAGCTGGTGTATGAGTGTGGTCCAAGGAAAATTAACTTTCTGCATGGCAGATGTAACAATGGCAATGTCATTAGGGATGTCGGTATAAGGTTACACGGGGTGGATCATGGTAGCCAGGAGGGGAAGTCATTGTGGGTCCTTGGAGTTTGCGAGTATGGCTTAAAGCTAAGTGGGGGATCCTACTGTTTATGATTGGGTCAAGTCGTTATGTGCCTTTGTAGTTTCTGGTTATCAATATGTTGGTGATTTGTTATGACTAAGGGAAGAAAACATCAGGATAATTCCAGTAAGGGATTTGATGGTTTTGTGCTACGTGTAACCTTATTGATATATGAAGGTTATGGAAATATTCGGATTTTATACTTCTTGTGGATGTGGTGTACAAGGGAAAGGATTCATCTGGTTTCTTGTTTGGAGTGTTTGTGTGCTAACAGAGCACTAGTTGTTTGGTTATATATCGGGACTAGACTAGACTGGGCGACTCTATATAATGGTTCTAGTGGTTCGAGATTTAAGGTGTGGTGCTTAAGGATTATTGGATTCGTTATGTGGCTGAGGATTTGGGTTCTATAGTAGAGTGTGAAGGGCACTTAGTGTATTTCTATTTCATCATCGTGTCTACGGTGCATTGTTAGAGAAATGAGAGATACAACTTCGGATACGTAGAAGATCTAATCAAAATGGGTGTGTCACTTGGAAGTACTATTGAGTGCATGAGGAGAGTATAAAGTGGCTTTTGGGTATTGAGGCGAGGCGTCTTGCAGTTTGGTTTCACTCGGGATGAGTGCCGAATGAGGTCCATTGTGTGATGGGAAGGAGAGGTATTGATTTTGAAAGGACAAACAAGAACAATTCAAAAAATGTTGAGTTAGTTTTATAGTGGTTTGCAGTGACATGGTAAAGGAAATGATCATTTCCCTTAAGTATGATAATGATATACAGGTGTTTGGTGGCTATACTTGCGTACTTGACAACCTCCGTAATTTGGTTGCTTGATTGGATTCAATCCTGATTGTTTTGGTATGTGCAAATCGGTCTTGAAGGGTTATAACGTCTCGACCACGACTTGAGTTCTGTGTCTTGAGGTTATGAAAAGTTGATTACGTGTTGCAATCCTTCTTCTGAAATGAGTTAAGTGAAAGTTTTCTAGCCAATGAAGTGTTTATGTCACGACCCAAAATCCATAAAGTTGTGATGACGCCGGACACCACTGTCAGGCAAGCCAATCATTAAATGGTTAAGTTAAATTTCCTGTTTTAGCATTTTTGAAGTCATTACCTTTCACTTCATTACATAATAACTGAATAAAATCCGCTAAGTAAATACGATAAGCTAATATTCCATTTTAATAAAATACATCCCAGAACCCGGTGTCACAAGTACATGAGCAAATTCTAAGAATTTATACAAATACTACGAAGCTTGTCCGAAATACAAATTGGAGAAGGAATTTAAAAATGAAATACAATACATAGAGGAAGACTCTGCCGACTGCGGGTCGACTCCGGGTGATGCAGCTCGTCTAAGTCTCCAAGTCAGCCATATTGCTGTGAAGGTACCTGTGCAATAAAAATACACAGCAAGTGTAGCATGAGTACGAAAACAAGGTGTACTCAGTAAGTATCCCGCCTAACCTCAGAGAGGTAGTGACGAGAGGTCGATTTTAACACTTTCTAGAGGTCAATACAATATAATAGATGAAGGATATCAACATGGTTATTACATCGAATAACAAATAGTGATAGGAAAGTTCAACCGTTTCCATAAATTATAAATTCTACAGTTTCCGCTATTTCATTTAGCAATTTACGTCTATAAGACAATCCAACAGTTCAAGTCACAGATAGTGTATAATATGTATGTATCATGCGTAGGAAATGCCGAGGGTCGACGACCCGAACAAACATAAACATAAACATAAATTGTGCACTGTCGAGGGTCGTATGGCCCAAACCATAGATGCATCTATCTACCCCGCTCGCGAATCGATCATGCGACGCGGTTATACATAAATACGGGGTATACCTGCTCGCGAATCATACATGCGACTCAGGCACCCATAGTTACACATATCCACACCAATAAACCATATTTTTATCCGGAAAATTAGCTATTCAATGAAGTGATAGAATTCTCCTTTTGATGAACAGGAAAATAGAATTTAAGCCTTCCTGGGGATTTACTTGCCAATCTCGACAGGGTACCAAACACTATAAATTTATCCGGAGCACAATTATCCAAGGAAGAATCCATTCTCCTTCTAGATGATTAAAAAAAACAAGCCTTATCCTTCTTAGAGATTTAATTACTAACTGACAACGTCACATGATATTCTATTGACATGGTCACAAGTAAAACAACTAAGCAGGATAGTGGGTCCTAGACTACCCGGACATAGCATATTAGTAGCTACGCACGTACTCCCGTCACCTCGTACGTACGTAGCCCCCGCAGATAATAGCATGTAGTCATTTAGTTGACCTATGGGGAGAATTCCCCCTCACAAAGTTAGAAAGGAGACTTACCTCGCTCCGAAAATCCATGACCTACTTCCAAGCCCTTCCGATTGCTCCAATTGATGCTCAACGCCTCAAAACTATTCAAGTAACGGGAAAACCAATAAAAGTTCACTCTAATACTTGTAACAATTCAAATTATATAAATTCCCAACTCCGCTCAAAGATTTGACCAAAATGCCCTCGGGCCCACGTGCCCGAATTCGAAAATTTCTCGAAGATAAACCCTACCCATAGCCTTACTAACTCAAATGCATAATTTACTCTAATTTCCATGCTCAAATTCGTGGTTAAAATTTAAAACTACCAAATTCTAGATTTTCCTTAAAATTCAATAATTTTCACAATTCGCTACACTTAAATCCGAACCTAAACCATGTATTTAACTTGAAATGAGTTGGAATAACTTACCTTGTGATCCTTGAAGAAACTCTCCCCTTGAAGCTCCCCAAATCGCCATACCAAATGAGAGAAATGAAGGAAATGGCCAAATTTCCCGTTTATAAACAATCTACGCAGGCCCCTTTTTCGCACATGCGGTCTCCATTTCGCACATGCGCCTCCGCAGGTGTGGCAGCTCCATCGCACCTACGACCCCAGTCAAGCCAGACCAAACCTCGCATCTGTGGCGCCAAAGCCGCTCCTGCTGTCCACACCTGCGGTCATGTCCTCGCAGGTGCGGTCGCACCAGACATCAGCAGTTTCACCTCGTCTTCAACTTCAAATTTGATCCGTTAACCACCCTGAATCCACTTGGGTCCCCCGGGACCCCGTTCAATTAGACCAACCTATCCCAGAACATCCCACGGACTAGCTCGAGGCTTGAAATCACATCAAACAATGCTGAAACCACGAATCGCACTCCAATCCAAACTTTATGAACTTTGAAACTTCAAACTTCTACATTCGATGCCGAAACCTATCAAATCACGCTGGATTGACCCCAAATTTTGCACACGAGTCATATTCGACATTAGAGACCTTTTCCAACTTCCAGAATCACATTCCGACCCCGATATCAAAATTTCCAATTCCGGTCGGATTTCTCAAAAATCTTCAAATTCCTATCTTTAGCCAAATGACTTCAAAATGACGTACGTACATCTGAATTAACTTCCGATAGCGCTCCCAACTCCAAAATTATCATACATAGCTATTCCTAGGCTCTAAATCCCAAACAAACATTTATAACACTGAAATGCCTTCCCACCCAAATTTATCAAATTCTTCTAAAATGTTATCTTTCATAATATGCGCTGAAATGCTCCCGGGTTATCCGACTCCTGATCCGAATATACGCCCAAGTCCGAAATCATCATTCGAACCTGTTGGAACCTTCAAACCTTGATTTGAAGGTCGTTACTCAAAAACCCAATCTTAGTCCTTTATTCCAACTTAAGGCTTCTGAAATGAGAATTTTCCTTCCAAATTGACTCCGACCTTCCCGAAATTTAATTTCGACTATGCCTACGAGTCTTAATACCTGAAACGAGGTTGCCCATGACCCCAAACTGCTGAACGACACGCTAGAGCTCAAAACGACCGGTAGGGTCGTTACAGTTTATCCTTCTAGTGGTTCAGGAGTTATGATGAAATTCTTGTATTCTCTTATAACAACCAGATAGATGCAGTGAGCGGTATGTAATTGGAACTTGAGGATCAAGGTTGCGTTCCAGTTTTTACAGGTACGTCACGAGCTCGGAAGAGTAGAGAAGATATTTCAGATGTCCAGAGTATGCTTGCGCTATTTTAGTGTCGCATGAGAAGGGTATCTTGCAGAAGAGGTATTGTGTTTTGATTTGTAGATTGTTGATTTGCATTACAGAAATGGTAGGGTTAGTGTCCATGGATGTGCAAATTTTGCTATCTAGTGCGGAAGGTTGTGAGAGCATCTCCCACGGGACGATCATATAAGTATGGTGTGTTAGTCGTTTAAGGGACATAGATTAATATCAGGTATGGGGATTCTGATACTGTCGCTGATGGGAGAGTTTATGTCTGAGAGACGCTCTATTCCTTTGGTTTTAGACTGTGGAAGTTTGTCCTTAGTTTGACGATTGATCGTATGTTTCATAGATATGGTTATGTATCCTTGGAAGGTTATTGACCTATTTTGGGATGACGAGAATCGGCTTTGAAGTCTTTGGTTAAGCCTAATGGGAAGGTATCTTCTACACCAGATCATATATATATTCAGTATAGCATTTCTCATGGATGAGTTTTTGGGCGTGGTGGATGATATTCCTTCTTTCGTCTATTTAAGGTGATACTCTTTTATGCCATGTGGGTTGTGAGACGACTTGATTATTCACATGTGTGTTGTAATCCTATGTAGCTTGTGTTGTATTATGAGCGAGATGGATCTTGAGATACATGTCATTTATTGCACCTTAGTTGTGCTTGGCATTTTGTAGTACATAACATTATCCATATCCCAGGGTTGTGTTTATGCACTTGGCGTTCTTGTGGTCGATATACGGGCATTTAGTGGGTATGAGCATTTTGGCTTGATGGGTAATTCCTTATTGATATTTATTTATGGATCGGGTGGAACGCCTCCATAGGTATGATGTTTGGATTTGCGCGCCGCAACGGTATCATGTGTGGATTAGGTTGCATGCCGCAATACTGAGATGTTGCGCATGTTTATTTACACTTATTTTGTGTATTTTGTTTCTCATCTCTGAGATAGGTTCATGACATTTGTTTGGTTGTTTTATTCGTTACGCAAATAGTCATGTATTCAGGTTCACATTCCTTAATGGTCATATTTGAGTTGTGGCTTGTTGGCACATTGATGACATCGTATGAGATTTTAGACGCTATTTGAGGTGGATTATTGCCCGAGCAGCTTATACTGGGTGAGGCGAGGTTGTTGGACCTGGAATCAATGCAATCAGATTAATATAATGTATATTAGAAGGAAAATGTCATTATTTAGTTCAGAATGAGGCATTGGTTCTTGTTAAGTGGAGAGACTCCAATGGATGGGTGGTTATGAGTTTCTACACATATCCTTCATGGTTGCAGTATCGCGAAGGTTGGAACATGGCCTGTATGTGTTATGGGGTATATTATGGGCATCATGTTCGTAAACTTGCAGCTATTGTAGTTGGAGTATGTTACTATGGGCAAATGAATTTTGTGGTGCATTGTGTGATTATAGCATAGGTGTATGATCATGTTTTAATACAACTTGTGGAGATTGATACGGTGTACGAATGTTGGAATCGGACCTTATAGAGAATTTCTTATGTTGGAATTTGGTTCTAAGGCTTGCGGGCTAAGATAGCAGGAAGGATCTACAGTCTGGGAGCTGATGTGCTCATATGGATTGTGGCATCACGGGTAGGTACACAAGATGTTAAAGATATTGGTAAACTCTGGAACGGTTCCTGGCACGTTTAAGGATGAACGTATATTTAAGTGGAGGGGAATATAAAGACCCGACCATTTGTTTTGAGTTCTAGCTCATCGTTCAGCGGTTTGAGGCCTTGAGTAGCTTCACTTGATGTATTAGGCACGTGTGGTTGGTTGATTTTTGAGATGTTCGGAGTTGATTTGGAAGAATAATTCTCAATTCGGAAGCTTTAAGTTGAAAGAGTTGACCAAGGTTTGACATTTGAGTAAACGACCTCGGAATCGGGATTTGAAGGTTCCAATAGGTTCGTATGATTTTTGGACTTGAGCATATGTTTCGATCGAGTTTCAGGTGGAACGAGAGCGTTTCAGTGCTTATTGTGGAAATTGGCACATGAAGGTTTTAACATTTCCTATGTTTGATTAAAAGGTGACTTTGGTTTTATTGATGTTCATTTGGGATTATGAGCCTTGGAATAGGTTCATATTGTGATTTATGACTTGTATGTAAGATTTATCGTCATTCTATAATATTTAAGTGTGGTTCGGACGCGTTCGATAATGTTTGTATGTTTGAAAGTTAAAAGTAGGATTCTGATTGTCGATTCGTGATTTTGATGTTATTCGTGGCATTTGGAGCCTTTGGATAAGTTCATATAAGTTATTAGGACAGGTTGGTATGATTGGACGGGGTCCCGGGGGCCTTAGGTGTGATTCAGACCAATTTTCTATGTGTTGCAGTTGATGGTTTCTAGTGTTTTTAGTATGTACCGTGACCACAGAAAGAAGGGTTGCGATCACGAAGGGTTAAGCAGACTGGTGATGACTTTGTTCTTCGCGATAGCGTAAGGGGTGTCACGATCGCGAAGCTTGAGCTAGATTTTCTTCGCGTTCGCATGGGAGGAGTTCAAAATGCGATGGGTTAGTGAGGCTGGCCAGTTGCGGGAGAGCAGATCCTCGTGCTCGCGATAGGTGTGTCGCGATTACTGAATAGAAAGTTGCTGAGGCTGGACGTTTTGCCTTCGTGTTCATGTAGTTTGGATCACGTTCGTATATGCTTGGATGATTGTGGATCGCGATCGCGAGTGTGAGATCGCGTTGGTTAAGAAGGCGTTCTGGGGAAAGTTAGCTTGGCCTTCGCGATCGCGAGGGTATTTTCGCGATCGTAAAGAGGCAAGGCATGGGTAGTATGCTTTTTATTTCGGGACTTAGCCCATTTCTCTCACATTTTCACTTGCTTGGGCGATTTTCGGAGCTCTTTGAGGGGTGATTTTCATCATCTATAATGAGGTAAGTGATTTCCGTTTGTTGTAAGTTAAATATGTCGAATATATATGGATTTTAACATGAAAATTGGTAGAAATTGTGGGATTTGGAAGAAAACTTGGAAATGGTAATTTTCGATTTTGACCATGACGTTGGACATGGAATTAGGAATATATTATATATATGAGTTCGTGATGTCATATGTAGTATTTATGTTCGAGAATTTTCGGAATCCGGGCACGTGGGCCTGGGTATTGACTTTGTTGACTTTTTGAGTAGAGTTAAGAATTGTTATAAATTATTAAATTATGAGTATTGGAGTATAATTTGATTGGTTTGCACGCTATTTGACTAGTTTCGGGTCGTTTGGCATTGGTTGTGGAGTTATACAGGCATTGGAGCCGATTATTGGAATTCAGAGTGAGGTAAGTCTCCTGTCTAACCATGTGATAGGAAGACTACCCCATAGATGCTAAATTGTTATAAGCTACTAGTTATGGTGATACGTACACACGAAGTGATGAGAGTCCGTACGTAGCTCAAATAGTGTTTGTGTACGGATTTAGTTAATACTTTATCATGCAATATATGTATTAATGGAACTCAACTTGTTAGTTAAATTACCTAAAACTTATCATTGAAATTTGATTAGATATCATGTTAGGTCGAACCTCATTACCTTGAGTTGTTTGGACAAATATTTGATTGTTCGTAAAAGTCATGCTTACTTTATGTTCTTGTCCTTGTGTTGCAAATAAGTGGCCCATAATTCGATAATTTTCTTCTCTTCTTGGGAATCGGGGCGAACGCCTCGGCAGTGCTACGAAATAGCAGTAAATTGGAGATGCATCCTTGGATCGGGCAGTACGACCTCGAGAGTGTATGTACACGACTATTATGGATCGGGTTGTACGACCTCGTCATAATTCATGCTTAAAATCGCCTAGAGTGCGAATATTCATGGGATTTTGCTTTTGATTGAGACTTGGCATTTATATGTTATTCCTTACCTATTTGAAATAGCACTTGATATCTCGTATCTGTTTGATATAGCATATGATACTTGAGAAATTCTTACTATCATTATGTTGGAGAATTATGTTAGTTACAATTCTTACCTCATTTTTGTCATTGTGTATCCTATCTATTTATAATTTATTGTACTGACTTATTGGACCACAGACAAGTTGGTATTTTACCAACTTATATCATCGTTAATCATATTTTTTGCTATGTTTGATTGAGTAAATCACGTGTTTAATATCGTTACATCAATTTTACAGGTTTTATGTTATTTAAAAGTGATTGTGAGTAAACCAAGTCAAAATGTGTTCAATTGAGGAAAACTCACTGCTGCCAGATAATGCTCTTCGCAATCGCGAACATTGACATGAGATCGCAGAAGGCCAGGAAAATATACATCGCGAATGCAGGGCGAATTCTGCAAACGCGATGACAAAGATGGTTAGCGGATGTCAAGTACCCTACACAAACGTGGGTTCTGGTTGTGATTTCAATGCTTTGCAGCTTTACTCTTCGCGATCGCAAGCCTGTTTTCGCGAACGCAATTCACAAGTCTGGGCAGTTTTGACATTTATGTTTTTTTACCCAAATCCATTTAATACACGACTTAGCTCATTTGTAAAACATCTTTGGCTTGATTTTTAGTCTCTTGACTAGAGAACGCAAGTTTTGGAGCCAGGGTTCTTGCACAGACACTTGGGTCTTGAGGATTTTAAGCTTTTGGTTGAGAATTTCTTACCCATTTTTGTTCATTTCTTCATTTCCTTGCTTTGTATTATGTATCTAAGTTTGTAATATTCTTTTCCAACACTTAAATCTTGTTTATGAAAATATTCATATTTGAAGTTTAGATTAAATATCATGTTGTGCTTATGTATTGAATGATTATTAGTTATAATGATGTGAGTTATTGTTTCATTAATTATTCTTGTTCTTTAACGTTTCCAAAGGGATTAGCTAACCCTAGGACTTGCCCATTTACTTCGAATTAATTTTGGGGTTGGGAAAGATTAATTAACATGAACTTGAGGCATTAACCCTCGCTTAATAGATTCTACGTAGGGATAGGATTAAACTACTTGTAGCCATATTCGGGTGTTCTTAATTTCTTAATTATTTTAGGGATAATTCAATTAGGAAGTCTTGTTAGTCTTCGGAAAAAGCTAATATAGAATTATTAAACGAGGATAATTAACATAAACTCCCTCATATTTGTAAAATCGTAAAATACATTGGATCGTTACTTGAGTGTAATTCCAATTGCATCCATGCATTTTCTTTCTAGGTTAGTTTATGTATTCGCAATTAGTTATAAATATTTTCTCAAAGCATTTCTAAGTGTTTGGCTTAGCATAATAAGTGATAATTCTCTTACATGCCTAATCGCCTACATATGATTTTCTGTGGGAATAGACCCCGACTCGTAGTTGGGTAAAAGCTATTGCATGCGACCATGTCCATTTACTTTTTAGTAGTGGATTTGGACATCATCAACCACTAGTAAGAGTAGAAGTCAGCCTCTCGTCACTACTTCTCCGAGGTTCGGCTACATACTTACTTTGTACGCATTGATTTATGTACTTATACTATACTTCTGCACTGATTGTGCAGATATTGTTTGTCGTCATTTGGGCGGATTGGCGCAACTGTTGAGGTGACTTTATGGTGAGTTGCGGTCCTTGTTACGATTGCAGCACACGGATTCTCCATCATGTTTATTTATTTTTTCCTGTCTATTTTACATCCATAACAAATGTTTTATTAGCATTGTACTTCCTAGAAGATGCTCATGCACTCGTCACGCCGGGTTTTTGGGGTTTATATTTTTTGGTTTCTGGTTGTATTCCGCTTGTTTTTTCCTTGTTATATTATGGCTTCATATGAACATTTTAAAAGAATAATGTGTACATTTCTTATAAAGTCGAATGTCACGACCAAAAACCCACAATAGATCGTGATGGCGCCCAATGTGGCCGTTAGGCAAGCCGACGATTAACTACCAACTAAATTCTTCATTTTATTCATTTTGACATCCAAAATCTTATTAGATGAAGAAATTAATGCATTAAAATCGCAGAGACATAAAATTTGAATAAAATATAAAGTATGAGTGTGCCAATGTTAAGCAAAACCATAACCAAATTCTAGAACATCTCCAAAATCTGGTGTCACAAGTGCATGAGCGTCTGCTAAAGAGTGCGATAATAATAGTACGACATCTATCTGGAATATAAAATAGACAGGATAAAGTAAATAAATAGGATAGAGACTCTGAGGGTTGTGGTGCGTAACATACAAAACAGCTCACCGTAAAGTCCTCTCAGCAACCACCAAATGAACCTGTCAGATCCTGCACGTGTAGTGCAAAAGTGTAGCATGAGTATGCAAATCAACGCGCACCCAATAAGTAACTAGCCTAACCCCAGAAAAGTAGTAACGATCGACATTGACACTTACTAGTAGTACAATAAATAAAATGCAGGAATCATAAGTAGGCATGAAATACAATAGGATCAATAGAATAATTAACAATAGATAACGAAATTCGTTAACAAATATATCAATTTAAATTTCCCCAAGTGCCACATGCTATCTCAACGAATAATAACCATCAATTAGATTTCTGATGTCAGGTTATAAAGAGAATATTACGTAATTCTCAAATTTAATTAAGTGGGTAATCTCGTGTGTATAACAGACTCCTAGAAATTTTACGCACGAATTATGCCGAGTTTGTATGTCATGATCCATATAGTTGTGTACATACGTTGCCGAGGTTGTACGTCCCGATCCATGGATGCATCTCATAAATAAATATATTGTCGAGTCGTTTGTCCCGATCCCTAAGAAGAGAAGAAACATATTGACTTACGAATTGCGTATTTACCATACAGGGTCAGATATGTAACGCAAACATGATATCTACCATCAATCGATTATCTCGCCAAATAGTTCACGGAAATTAAGATTCCGTCTAACACGGTTTTTATCATATTTTACTTATAGTCTTCAATAATTAAGCTAACCATTAAATTTAAGCAATACAATTTATTGCATGGTGAAGTTTTGTCTACCCGAACATAAACATGAATCTAGCTACGTAGGGACTCTCATCACCTCGTGTGTACGTAGCCCCACAACATGTAGAACATATCAAATACATCACTTAGGGGTATTTTCCCCCTCACAAGGTTCGACATGAGACTTACCTTGCTCCAAAGTTCTATAACTGGCTCTAACGCCCCTCTAACACTTCAAATCGATGCCCATCAATCCGAAGATAGTAAAATAACGTGCAAATCAATGAAAATATACTCCAATCCTTACAATTTAACAGTTTATTACATTTCCTAACTCCGCTCGAGAAGTCAAAAAAGTTAACCCTAAGGCCCACGCGCCCGGATTTCAAAAATTAACATTTCTCATAACACCACAAACTCAAATATATAATTTATCCCTAATTCCATGTTAAATTTAGTAGTCAAAATCCAAAAATATCAAATTGAAGGTTTTTCTTTAAGATTTCACAATTTCTTCAAAATTCCATGTTTAAATTCAAATATAATCCACGTATTTAACTTACAAAAAGTGAGAACCACTAACCTTGTGTAGCTTGATGAAAATCACCTTAAAATAGCTCCCCAATTTGGCCATCCAAGTGCAAAATGAAAGAAATGAGAGCTTAGTCCTTATTTTAAAACCAAGTCTGCCCAGGTCCTTCTTCGCGATCGCGGAAACACTTTCACGATCGATAAGGAAAATATCAGTAGCCCAAAAATTCTCCTTCGCGTTCGTGACCAGCACGTCACATTTGTGATACCTCCAGGTCTTGACGAATCGTGTTCGCGGTCACTACGCCACATTCGCGAAGGCTTAACGCCTCTAGGCCCCTAGCTCTCCATCGTTCTACGTGTTAGCGACTCCTAGTCACGTTCGCGAAGGGAACCTCAGCTTCATCTCCACGTTCGCGACCTCTGTGCTACGTTCACAATGAACAATTTCTCAGTAGTTAAAAATCCTTCTTTGCGAACACGTGAGACGCTTCGCGTTCGCGAAAAACAAAACCAGACGCCAGAAAAATCGAGCGAAATTACCCGAAACCATCCCAAAACACACCCGAGGCCCCCCGGACCCCATCCAAAAAAACCAATAAGTCTGAATACCTTATCCGAACTATCCAAAGGTGAATCAATGATAAAAATCCTGCTTTAAACTTTCAAACCTTCAAACATCGCAAAACACATCCGGTTTATATCTAAACATTCCGGAATGACGCTAAACTTTACGTACGAGTCATGAATCACAATAAAAATCTACTCCAAGCCTCAAAAATCCATACGAACATCAATAACGCCAAAGTTCACTTCATATAAAACTTAAGAATCTCTAAAACTATCAAAATGCCACCTTCTACAATAAGTGCCGAAATGCTCCTGGACCACCTGGTACTCAACCCGAACATACGCCCAAGTCTGAAATTATCATAAAAACCTATTGGAGCCTTCAAATCCTGATTCCAAGGTTGTTTACTCTAAGGTAAAACCTTGGTCAACTCCTCCAACGTAAATCTTTCGCATTGAGAATTTTCCTTCCAAATCAACTCTGAACTTCTCGAAATTATATTCGAACACACGTACAAGTCATAAAATATGAAGTGAAATTAATCAAGGCCTCAAACCACCGAATGATGTACTAGAGCTCAAAACAACCGATTTGGTCGTTAATGAACATTTTCCACACTTTATTTCTTTATTTGGTTTGAAGTGCATTTTGGATTAACTATTGTTGTGTTGGTTTAATTGTTGGCTTTCCTAACCATGACGTTAGACTCCATCACATCCTATAGTGGTATTTGGGTCGTGACATGACTCTTGAGGAGGCCCATAACTCGTAGTATTCCCTCAATCTGGTGCCGCAAACATGTACCGTGATTTGAGGAAGCATTATTGGTGGTAGAGGATGAAGAAATATATTGTTAAGTATGAGCATCAAAGATTGTATGGTTTGCTTTAGAGGATAGATATACCAGAGTTGAAGTGGGTGCATAGCACTATGGATTTTGTACGAGGCCTTGTATGGGAGGCGATGCCATCTCTGGTTAGTTGGTTTGAGCATGAGGAAGCTAGGTTGTTGGGTACTGAGCTACTTCGTGTGATTCGAAGAAGGTGAAATTGATTCAAGAGCGGTTTTGTACAACACATTCCAGGATAAAGATTTATACTTATATGAAGGCTCGTGATGTAGCATACATGGTGGGTGAGAAGGTTCTACTCAGATTGTTGCCCATGAAGGGTGTGATTAGGTTAGGAAAGAAGGGAAAGTTGAGCCCTCAGCATATTGGTTATTCTGAGGTGTAAGAAAGGGTTGGAGAGGTGGCCTACAAACTTGCATTGCCACCTAGTTTATAAGGAGTTCTTCCGGTGCTCCATATTTCTATGCTCCAGAAGTACTATGAGGAGTCGTCACATGTATTTCAGCTCGGTGAAGTTGTACAAGGATTTGACTTATGACGAGGATCCAGTAGCCATTTGGGATAGGCAGATGCACAAGCTAAGGTTGAGGATATTGATTCGGTGAAGGTTCAATGGAGGGTTCAACTGGTAGAGGAGGCGACATTGAAGACTGAGCATGATATGCATAGTAGATATCCCCATCTTTTTTATACTACCAGGTATTGTTTTAGACTCGTTCGAGGAAGAATGTTTGTTTAGGAGGGAGAGCATATAGAGACCCGGCCGATTGTTTTGTGTATTGTAACCCTATTTCTCTTATTTAATGCTCCCTTTATATGTATTTATTATTGTACGACTTGCAAGGACGATTATTTGATTTGGGAAAGTTTTTAATTAAACTGGGACATTTTTTTATTTTTATTTTAATCGTATTCACTTTTCCATATCTCGTGTTTTCTTACGTTAAAGTTTTATCTTTAGTTAATCGATAAAGACTCGGGATGAGATTATTATGAAATTAATGTATTTATGCTATTTATAACAAGCGATAAGTAAGTGTCATGAAGGATAACAGGTACACGAATTAAAGAAAACGAGTTTCATTGAAGGAGGCCGATTTGGGATAAATACGGGTTGAACGATAAGACCCTATATTTATGGACTAGTATCATACAAGGTACCATATGACCACGGTATATGATATATAAAGTATATTAAAAATAAATAAAATTTTAGGTAATTTGAGATAATTCTTAATTATGAGGGTAATTAGTTAATTATCGGGTAACGGAATATTACCTAATTAATTATTAAATTATGAGATAATACGTGGCACCACGGAAGCTAAATAAGCCAATGACTAAGTAGTCATATGAAGATTAGTGGCTATCTAACTTCAACGTGTAAACACTCAAGGTGAATATAACATTTGGCCTCTTTTAAAAATTTGGGTCTCTTTTAAAAGTTTGGTTCATTTGGACAGAGAATAAATAAATTTGACTACAAGTCTTTCTTCCGAATTCTAATATTGAAGAACAGACGCTAAGATTCAACTGAAGGAGTTTCCAATGAAATTCTTGCAAGAATTCCGGCGAGAATTGTTAGAACCGTAGTAACGTAAAATTTTGTGGTTCTAAAGGAGTATGGGGCAATTTTTTCTAAGAATATTTTATGGAATTTTCCCTACTCTAGGTATGTTAAGGCTACCCCTTCTTTTTTTAGGCATGATCCAAACTATACATAAGAAAAGATCAAACACATGGTTTTCATAAATTACTCTACTCATAGAAATACTAGGGGTGTCTATATTCTTGATTCCCCAATGTGAAATATTATTATCTTCCGTTCAACGGTCCAAGAAAAATACGTATTTGATAATGTTTATCTAGAAGGCATATTGATTTTTTATGGTGTTCTGAGAAAATTTTATTAACGCATTTCTTATGCATTTCATGCATTTATACATGTACATTGACCCATGACCAGATGGCACGCATATATGTATATTATATTTATATGGTGTACAGGAAAAATGTTACGGCGTTATATACACATCACTGCCTAATCAGTTGGTATATGTTGATGATTTTGCAAACAGTGGCAAGACGATATGATGGGATGCACTCATAGGCTTGATGATATTATGTACACCCATACCTATGAATGACACGACATTTATATGCAAGTGCATGACATTATAAGTGTTTCAGAATTTACAAAGTTGTTCAGATTTACATATGGATTCTTTATTCCATGTTTCTTCTATATTTTTTACGTACTGATTTTCATGGTTTACATACTCCGTACATTTTTCATACTGATGTCCTATTTCATGGGGCCTGCGTTCATGCCCGCAGGTGCATGTAGGCATGCTGACGGTTCCCTTTCTTAGGATCCTTGATCACTGAGAGTTGGCGTGCTCGACTTGATCCAGAGCGGCTTTTGATTTTGGTATGATCTACTTGTATATATACATGGGTATGGCATGACTCGGTCCCGTCTTTGTATAATTATATTTCTATTAGAGGTCTGTAGACAGTTATGTAAAGTTAGATAGTATGTGGTCTAGTCGGCTTTCAGTTATGGGTATATAGTTGTCCATAGCAGCCTTACCGGCTCGCCCACTGTATTCTGCATGTATATGTACATATGTTTTTTTGCCAGGCCTTCTTCATGTATGTTATTTTTGAAATTCAGCAGACGTCATTCAGGTTAATATCTTAGACGCATGCTTAAGGGTGTTCGACGGGTAGGATTCGGCATTCGTTGCGGTTCATCAGTTTGGGTCGTGACAAAAGTGGTATCAGAGCAGTTTTGTCCTAGGGTTATCTACAGACCGTGTCTAGTAGAGTATTGTTTATGGGTGTGTCGTGCACCACACTTATAGACAGGAGGTTACAGGACATATAGGATGTTATCATCATGTTCCTAATGATATGTTATATTTTCAGCGATGCCTCCAAAGACTATAGCTGCCTGGAAAGGAAAGTTCGTGGCTTTTGAGACTACTAGTCGACCGCCACGAGTTACCACGGCTCGGGGAGAGTCTCATAGTGAGATTCCATCTCAGACTTCACATACCCCGCCCTTTCCAGAAAAGCTTCGAGGGGCACCAGCTCCAGCGCCCGCCACTGTACGTCTAGCTCCTCAGCAAGATTCACTAGGTCAGGAGATGAGAGATGTGATAGTTCTTAAGAGTCCACCAAACAGTAGAGGTACCAGGTCCTCGACCTGGTTACCAAAGAGTTAAGAGTTAGAAATACAAGTAAAGAGACAAGGGATTTTTACGTGGAAAAATCCCACTCAAGGGGACAAAAACCACGACCTACACTTGTAAGATTTCAACTTCACTAACTTGTAATCTAAACTATTACAAGCCACTTTGAAAGGCAACCTTACAAAGACTTCTACACACTAACTTGTAATACTTCTTACAAGCCACTTTGAAACTATCTAGTTACAAAGACTTCGACACATGACTAACCTTAGCCACACTGCGGTTTAGAGAATGAGAGATTAAAGGTTCCTAACTAGTTGCTTCTTCAAAAGCTAGTAGGATACAATGAAAACAAAAATACAAGATTACATCTCAACTAAGGACAATATCAATACTTGATGAACACGTTGTGTAGGCCTTAGTGGAGTTATATTCTTGCTCTTGAAGCTCTTGAGTCTTTAATGCTTGAGGGCACTTAATGCTTGAATATTCCTTTTGTAAAAAACTCAAGTGGATCTAGCATAGTTCTTTTTGCTTCAAGATATTCTCATACATTGCACATCCCAAGAAGGAAGCCCAATGTCTTGAGGGTACAAGGCTCAACCACAAGTAAGTGACTACTGCACTGTTGCTACACTATAGCGTGAGCAGTGACAACCAGTCACTTTTCTGTCACAGCTTTTTACAGCTGTCAAGTTGACTTGTTCTTGAATCTATGAGTCCGATGAGGGAGCAGGTCCTTCAGCTGGTCCGTCATTATTCAAAAATGAAAGATCCGGAATTCCTAGAGACATGGATGACTTGTGATGTTGTACGTGCATTAGGTACTCGACCTGGTTCTTCACATAAAAGTTTGTTAGGTCATCAAAACAAAACACAACTCATAAATTTCCCCCTTTTTGATGATGACAAACTTTTATAATTGGGAAGTGAACTAGTAGTGCAACACAGCACCAACCAGGTTCATAATGAGTTCCCCCTGTCGATTTGCTTCCCCCTTAAACTGTGCCTTTCTCTTTAAACTGGCAAAATCCCCAATTACCCCCAATTACTTCCCCCTTTTGACATCACAAAAAGCAAGATGCAGGTAAAAAGAATACGCAGGAAGTCCACAAAAGTTAACTCATGCCCCTTGTGTGCACACATGCATGGTAGAAGATAGAATAAATTCAGAAAAAAGCATCAATTAGAACACAAAAGGACTGATTTCATTTAATAGAAAAAATATTAATACATTGTAGAAGTCTTTGCCCAAGGGCAGAATACTTTACTTTGGATGGTCAAGATGGGAGCAGTCACATGGTGTCCAATCCAACAAAAACAAAAAGGAGGTAACATTAAGAACAACCAGCCACAGCATAAGAAGAATGGATGAGAGAGTAATCCTAGGAGGCACTAGAGGAGGAGGGCTTAGAGGTAGAGGCAGTGAGAGAGCGAAGGACCAGGTCCATGCGAGCATTCGCAGAGGACTGTTCCTGAAGAAGCCTGTCCTTCAGATTTTCGACTTGAAGTTTCAATTCTGCATTCTCCTTCGTCGGGTAGGACACTTCTTCATCAGTGGAAGTTGAACAACCAGGTCCCTTATCAGACAGGCCTGACGTCTCCATAAGAACTATTTGAGCTTTTAGCCTCTTGATGGTGTCCTGGGCAGCATTCAGAGCATTTATCAATTGAGCAATTGTGGAATTGCTGCCCCCTCTATGCATTCCCATTCTTCCAGAGTAAGCTTGGTGAAGCTCTGCTTGCGAGTTCCAACACGGGGATTGCTGAGAGGCACCTTGAAGTACTTGAAGACCCTGGTTAGTAGGAAGCCATAAGGGAGACCGTGATTTCCATCCTTGAGAGACACGACCTTGTTAATATGATTGATCATGAGAGAAGGCAGGTTGATTGGAGTGTAGTTGTCAAGAGCCTCCATAAGGATCAGGTCAGACACGGATGCTACAGATCGTCGTTCAGCCCTGGGGAGGAGGAATTTGTTGACCAATTCAAACAGCAGCTGGTATATTGGACGCATAGACTTCTTATGAACCCGGTCCCCCTGTTGAACAGAACCATGCATCATAATGGCTTTCCGAAAACTGTGACTGCAGGCACCCTGAGTTGGAACTATAGAAGATATTCTTCTGACGGGATATCAAGTATCTCTCCCAAGAGAGCATCATCGAATAAGATGTCCACATTCCCTACAACCACACAAGCATGGCGATCAACCGGCAGGAGAAATGTAGTGTAGAACTCTCGAACAACTTCCTCATAGGCTTTGGGCGCACTCACACTTAGAAGACCCTCCCATTTTTGGGAATTCAATAATAGCCATGAGGTGGCTGATTCCAGGCATTTCCAAAGTCTCAGGGTCAATTGTACACCCTAGCAGTACCTTTTGCCGCTGAACATTCTCCTTCCACATGGCAGCTTGAACAGAACCGGGTTCCCTTTCTGGTTCTTTAGCCTTTTCTTCTCTCTTTCGCTTGCCAGACACTTTAACTGATGGTCCCTTAGAACTGATAGACTGCTGCTCACTAGCTGCCCCAACAATGGCCTTCTTCGGCACTTCCTCATTCCATTTCAAGGTTGTGGGTTTCACTCTCTTCCTCGACACTTCTTTCTTTCTTGTTACTAAGGAACTAGGTTCCTCAGTGGTTTCCTCTTCAACCTCAACAACTGGAATGTTTTTGTCCACTGTAATTTGGCCTTCCTGCACCAGACGCCACCCCTTAGGCTTGTTACATTTCTTACTTTTCTCTGGAGCTTGATCCACAGCCTCTTTCTTTTGGAGTCTGGTCGAGGGACGCTTCACAGAGGGAGTGGGAAGGCTGACTGCATGAAGAACCTTGAAACGTGCACTGAGCACCATATCATCGTCATCCTCGATACTCACAGGAGGATGGAGGGTAGGAATAGATTCGAGAGGGGGAGTGTAGAAGATAGGCTCACTTGCTGATGGTGGTGTACCAGGTCCCTTACCAGATTTTGGAGTCTCATGCAGAGTAGACTCAAAAGGAACCTGGTGCCAGCATCTTTAAGAGCAAATGATGAGGCTCTCAGAGTCTCAGGAAGAGGACAAGATCCTTCAGAGGGTTTTTCTGAAGAAATGGCAATGATATTTTCGGCGGCTTCTTTGTCCGGGGACTCCATGGAGTTTTGAGCAATGAGAAAAGCAGAGTTAATGTACTGGTTTGGATATCCCTTCGAGGAGTCAGAAGTGGGAGATGTGCCAGGAATAGGTGGCGCAGATAGAGGTACAGAGGGAGATGCAGGTGAAGTAGTGACTGAAGGGGTTAGGGTTTCCGAGTCGAGGTGAGAAGCTTCAGGGACTGAGGCTCCCTGAGATGATTCTGGTACTAGGGGAGGTGAAGATGGCTTGGAAGCAGATAGGGTTTCCTTGGATGGTGAGGAAACTTGTCCCTCACCAGGGGTGATATTAAGGTCGATAGCCATGGAGGAGGAAACGATTTCGTCTTGAGATGCCATTTTTTATCACAGTGAGTAAGAGAGAGAGGAAGAGTAAGCTTATGGTGTTCAGAGAAGTGAGAGTGATGGGAGTGGTGAGAGAGGAGGAGTTATGTAGATAGGATAAGGAAGGAAAACCTGTCCAAGTGACGGTTTTTTGAAAAGTGGGAGAACGTGTAGGGGAGTTGAAAGGTGTAAGGTAGGACTTGATTGATGTGTTTTCTGAATAGGCGGAGAGAGAGAACAAGAGAATAATGGCAGCAGTAAGTAATGATGTTACCTTTTTGAGAAAGAGGAAGAGAAACGCATGGAACTACTAGCCTGGTGTACAGGAACCGGGTCCCATACTGGTTTTATTTTGAGAAAACAGAGTACAATCCCTTCATGGTCTACAGTGCCACGTCATTAAATTATGTAATCACCATGCGTGTCTACCTACAACGGTATAGAAGTGAGTTTGACTTTATTAGGAAAACACCTTAGTATCTTATCCTGAGTAAGACGTGTAAGCCATAGGAGAACCAGGTTCCTAATTAGGTCTCAGCATGCCCAGAGCCAGTCTGTTCTTCTCAAAGTGTTCTCTTCCAAGAGCTTTAGTGAAAATGTCTGCAATTTGATCTTCAGTGCAACAAAATCTCATGCAGATGTGTCCATTTTCAACATTGTCTCTGAGGAAGTGATGTCTCACATCAATGTGCTTGGTTATTTTGTGTTGAACATGGTTTTTTGCCATATTGAGTGCACTTGTGTTGTCACATAGGAGTGGAATGTTGTCGATGAAAACTCCGAAATCCTCCAATTGTTGTTTGATCCATAGCAGTTGAGCACAACAAGAGGCAACTGCAACATATTCTGCTTCAGCTGTGGATAGTGCTACTGGGTTCTGCTTTCTTGTGCCCCATGAGATTAGGCAAGATCCAAGAAAATGAGCCATCCCTGAAGTGCTTTTCCTATCTACAAGGTAACATGCATAGTCAGCGTCAGCATAACCAATAAGATTAAATTGTCACCTGAAGGATAGTAAAGGACCAGGTCCTGTGTGCCTTTGAGGTAGCGCAGGATCCTCTTAGCTGCTTTCAGATGTGACTCCTTGGGATTAGATTGAAATCTTGCACACACTCCCACACTGAAGACTATGTCTGGTCTGCTAGCTGTAAGACAGAGAAGTGATCCAATGATCCCTCTATACATGGTTTGATTTACGGGGGTGCCAGCATCATCCATGTCAAGTTTGGTGGCCACTGCAATGGGTGTGTAAATAACTTTGGAAGCCTCCATATCAAACCTTTTGAGTAGTTCCTTGATATATTTATGATGACTGATGCACGTGCCCTTGATGGACAGTTTGACTTTAAGACCCAGGAAGAAGTTCAGGTCCCCCATCATGCTCATTTCGAACTCACTTCCCATAAGCGTTGCAAACTCTTTACACAGAGAGTCTGTTGTAGCTCCAAAAATAATGTCATCCACATAGACCTGGACAATGAGAAGGTTCCTTCCTCGTTTCTTTAGAAACAAAGTGTTGTCTATGTTCCCTCTAGTAAAACCATTGTCGAGTAGAAACTTTGATAGCCTTTCATACAACGCTCTAGGGGCTTGCTTCAATCCATACAGGGCTTTGTCTAACTTGAACACATGTTCTGGATGAACATGGCTTTCAAACCCCGGGGGTTGCTTGACATACACTTCTTCCTTGAGATAACCATTTAAGAATGCACTCTTCACATCCATTTGGAACAAGGTGAATTCCATATGGGATGCAAAGGCAATGAGAATTCGAATGGCTTCCATACGAGCAACTGGAGCAAATGTTTCATCATAATCAATCCCTTCTTCTTGATTGTAGCCTTGAACCACCAGCCTTGCTTTGTTTCTAGTAGTCTTCCCATTCTCATCCATCTTGTTCCTGAACACCCACCTGGTTCCTATGATGGTTCTACCTGAGGGTCGAGGTACAAAGTGCCAAACCCTTATTTCTCTCAAACTGATGGAGCTCCTCTTGCATAACTACAATCCAGTCGGCGTCCTTTATAGCTTCATTAGTATTTTTAGGTTCAATTTGGGACAGAAAGGCTGAGAAGGCTAAGGAATTTGTGGTTTTTGATCTGGTTTGAATTCCAGAATCAAGAGGGGTGATTATGTTATCAAGTAGGTGAGAGCTTTTATGTTTCCAATTTGGAACCTGAATCTGATTGGTAGAGGTACTTGGCATGTTGGTTAGGCTTCCCTGTGATTCCTGTTCTGCAGCTTGAGGAGTGCTTTCCACTGCATCTTCAACTCTTTCCTCAACTTCTTGTGGGAAAGATAGGGGTACCAGGTTCCTCCTGAGGTCCTGAGGACAGTGTTGAGTTGTCTTCCAATGTCTCCTTTGTTTGACTTAGCATGTCAGCCTTCCCATTTGACACATCAGAGATTTCTCCTGGAACCAAAAGTGGTTCATTGTCTTGATCATCACCATTGTTATCCTTGGTTGAGAATGGAGATTCATTGAAGAGTACATGAACACTCTCTTCCACACATTGAGTTCTTTTATTGAACACTTTGTATGCTTTGCTTTGAGAGGAGTAGCCCAGAAAAATTCCTTCATCACTCTTGGCATCAAATTTTCCCAGCTGATCCTTCCCATTGTTCAACACGTAGCATTTGCAGCCGAAATCCCTTAGATGAGATACCTTGGGCTTTCTTCCATTGAGCAGTTCATAAGGAGTTTTGTTCAGGAAGGAACTGATCATGCACCTGTTCACCAAGTAGCACGCTGTGTTGATTGCCTCAGCCAAGAAATTCTTTGCAATCCCACTGTCTACGAGCATCGTTCGAGCCATGTATTCCAAGGTCCTGTTCTTCCGTTCTACACCATTTTGCTGAGGAGTCCTTGGAGCTAAGAAATTGTGTGTAATTCCATTCTCAATACAAAATTAATCAAATCTTGCATTGTCAAACTCGGTTCCATGATCAGATCTGATGCATGCTACCTTTATGGTCATTTTCACTTGAATTCTTTTAGCAAAGGCCACAAATATCTCAAATGTCTCATCTTTTGATCGAAGAAACAATGTCCAAGTAAATCTGGAGTAGTCATCCACAATCACAAAAATTATCTCTTTCCACCCCTACTTGCAATTCTCATTGGTCCACATAGATCCATATGGAGGAGTTCAAGAGGTCTGGATGTGCTGACATCCTTCTTTGGTTTAAAGGATGACCTACATGTTTCCCTTTTGCACAGGCATCACATACTTTGTGGTCTTTGAATTTTGACGTTGGCAGACCACGAACCAGGTCCTTCTTTATCAATTTGTTTAACAGAGGGAAGATGGAATTCCCTAGTCTTCTGTGCCAAAGTTCAGCATCATCTTCAATTGCCTTTAGGCAATTCACTTCACCTACTTCCAGAGATTTGAAATCAGTAACGTAGATGTTTTTGTACCTTTTGGCTATCAGCACCACCTCTCCAGTTACTAGACTTGTAACAGTGCATGTTTTTGACAAAAATTCCACCTTATTTCCTTTATCACAGATTTGTGAAACACTCAAAAGACTATATTTTAGTCCGTTCACATAGTAAACATTTTCTATTGAGTGTTCCAGTGATCTTCCAACTCTTCCAACACCAAGGATGTAGCCTTTCTTTCCATTTCCAAAGGATACATCCCCTCCTTGCAGGGCCTTCAGTGAGAGAAAATCCATAGTATTTCCAGTCATATGTTTTGAGTATCCACTGTCCATGATCCACTGTAGTCCACTTTCCCTCGCTGATCCCTGCACATGCAAGTTAGTGGTTAGATTTAGGAACGCAAACAAGTTTGGGTACCTTGTAATTTTGAAATGGGTGAATGAAAACTCTTCTAGTCTAAGCTGGCAGGATTTTGTGTTTCTTGCTGGGACCGGGTCCCTGCTCAGGTTTTCGCCTGCCTGCAAATATTTTATTTTTCCTAACTGACTGGTTTCTGGCTGGACAGTTTTCTTTGAAGTGTCCATTATTCCCACAATGAGTACAAAGCCAATTGTCAGGGATTGTGACATATTTGCTGTGAGGATTATAAGGAGTCTTCTTCTTTTGGAATCCAATTCCCTGCCTACTTCCACTATTGTTAAAGTACATGGCATTGACAGCATCTGACGACCATGTCCAGTTTAGAGACTTCTTTAAGTCAGATTTCACTTTACTTAATTCCACATGAGGAGTCGTCACATGTATTTCAGGTCAGTGAAGTTGTACAAGGATTTGACTTATGACGAGGATCCAGTAGCTATTTTGGATAGGCAGATGCACAAGCTAAGGTTGAGGATATTGATTCGGTGAAGGTTCAATGGGGGGTTCAACTGGTAGAGGAGGCGACATTGGAGACTGAGCATGATATGCATAGTAGATATCCCCATCTTTTTAATACTACCAGGTATTGTTCTAGACTCGTTCGAGGAAGAATGTTTGTTCAGGAGGAAGAGAATATAGCGAACCGGCCGATTTTTTTGTGTATTGTAACCCTGTTTCTCTTATTTAATGCTCCCTTTATATGTATTTGTTATTGTACGACTTGCAAGGACGATTATTTTTTATTTGGGAAAGTTTTTAATTAAACTAGGACATTGTTTTATTTTTATTTTAATCGTAATCACTTTTCCATATATATTGTTACATCTCGTGTTTTCTTACGTTAAAGTTTTATCTTTAGTTAATCGATAAAGACTCGGGATGAGATTATTATGAAATTAATGTATTTATGCTATTTATAACAAGCGATAAGTAAGTGTCATGAAGGATAACGGGTACACGAATTAAAGAAAACGAGTTTCATTGAAGGAGGCCGATTTGGGATAAATACGGGTTGAACGATAATACCCGATATTTATGGACTAGTACCATACAAGGTACGATATGACCACGGTATATGATATATAAAGTATATTAAAAATAAATTAAATTTTAGGTAATTTGAGATAATTCTTAATTATGAGGGTAATTAGTTAATTATCGGGTAACGGAATATTACCTAATTAATTATTAAATTATGCGATAATACGTGGAACCACGGAAGCTAAATAAGCCAATGACTAAGTAGTCATATGAAGATTAGTTGCTATCTAACTTCAACGTGTAAACACTCAAGGTGAATATAACATTTGGTCTCTTTTAAAAATTTGGGTCTCTTTTAAAAGTTTGGTTCATTTGGATAGAGAATAAATAAATTTGACTACAAGTCTTTCTTCCGAATTCTAATATTGAAGAATAGACGCTAAGATTAAACTGAAAGAGTTTCCAATGAAATTCTTGCAAGCAATTTCAGCGAGAATTGTTAGAACCATAGTAACGTAAAACAAAACACTACTCATCAAGATGTTATTCAGCTATTAACCCGATTAGTAGCCGCACAGGCTCGGCATCAGGAGGTAGGTATTGTTCATGCAGATAGGTCTGTCAGTGAGAGGGTTCGTGATTTCATTAATTTAGACCCTCCGATATTCACTAGGGCAGATCCAAATTAGGACCCTCAAGTATTTATTGATAGATTGAGGACGTTAAGGGTAATAAAGGCCAATGCAACTAAGTCAGTTGATCTAGCTTCCTATAGACTCTGAGATGTTGCAGTTAATTGGTACGAGTCTTGGGAATTGTCCAGAGGTGGGGATGCCCCTCTAGCAGTGTGGCAGGAGTTTACAGAAGCTTTTCTTCCTCATTATCTACCAATAGAGCTTAGATGGGCCAGAGTTGATCAGTTCTTGACCTTTCGGTAGGGTAACATGAGTGTTCGGGAGTACAATCTTCAGTTTGATTCGTTGGCTAGTTATGCTCCCACCATTGTATCTAAGATGGAGGATCGGGCTCACATGTTTGGGTATGGGATTAGAGCCGCACATGCTTAACGATTCTATGTCAGTCTCACTCCTGCCGGACATGGATATTTCGCGTATTCAGGCATACGCTCAGGGTGTAGAGGAGCATAAGAAAAGGATAAATCGTGAGTATGAAAGGGCCCAAAATAAGATAGCGAGGTCTTCGGGCCCTTCTGGTGAGTTTCGAGGTTTTCAGAGGCAACAATACCCGAGGTATCCATCCCATCCATCGTCTAGCGGACCCCCTCAGTTTGGCGGTAAGAGATTTGATCGTTCCACATATTCAGGGCCTGGTCAGCATTCCGGGACCTCAGGTTCTCAGTATAGGGGTGAGTCAAGGAAGATAAGGCCGTCCTTGCCACGATGTACTCAGTGTGGTAAGCATCATACCAGGCAGTGCCGTATGGGGTTAGGTGTTTGTTATACTTTTGGTTATTCGGGCCACGTTATGAGGAATTGTCCGACGAGAGGTGATGCAAGCATAGCTCAACCAGCGGGATCTGTAGCTAGTTCATTATCATTAGTATGCCCCCCTGTGCAAGGTTCACAAGCACCAATGAGTCGTGGTAGAGGCAGAGGCGGAGCATCTATCTCGAGCGGTCCTTAGAAACATATTTATGCATTGGCACGATGACAGGATCAGGAGTCATCACCCGATGTTGCTACTGGTATATTATTTGTCTTCTCATATGATGTGTATGCACTGATTGACCCAGGTTCCACCTTATCATATGTTACTCCATTGGTCTCTAGTAAGTTTGGAATAAAACTTGAATTGGTTCAACCTGTTGAGGTATCTACACCTATTGGGGACTCGGTGATAGCTAAGAAAGTATATAGAGATTGTATAATAGTAGTTCATGGTCGATCTACTGAAGCGGACCTAATCGAGTTAGATATGGTAGAATTTGATGTCATAATGGGTATGGATTGGTTGGCTTCTTGTAATGCCAACGTTGATTGTAGATCAAAGATAGTCCGATTTCAATTTCCAGGGGAGCCTGTTTTTTACTGGAAAGGTAATACGGCGTCGCCAAGAGGTAGATTTATTTCATATATCAATGCAAGGAAGATGATCAGAAAGGGTTGTATTTATCACTTAGTCTAGGTTCATGATATGGAAGTAGAGTCACCTACCATTCAGTCCATCCCTGTGGTTAATGAGTTTCCTGATAAACTTCCGGGTCTCCCGCCAGAGCGAGAAATTGAGTAAACTATTGACCTACTACCAGATACTCATCCAATATCTATTATTCCCTATAGAATGGCCCCAACAGAGCTGAAAGAGTTGAAGGAACAACTAAAGGATTTGCTTGAAAAAGGCTTTATTAGACCTAGTACATCACCATGGGGAGCACCTGTGTTATTTGTAAGGAACAAAGATGGTTCCTTATGGATGTGTATTTATTTTAGACATATGAATAAGGTGACGATCAAGAATAAGTACCCTCTCTCGAGTATTGATGATTTATTTGATCAGTTGCAAGGTGCCAAGTGTTTTTCAAAGATAGACTTGAGGTCCGGGTACCATCGCGTAAGGGTTAAGGAGGAAGATATTCCGAAGACAACATTCATGACCAGATACGGGCACTATGAGTTTCGTGTTATGTCATTTGGTTTGACCAATGCCCAAGCAGTATTTATGGATTTGATGAACCGTGTGTTCGGGCCCTTTTTAGATCTGTTCGTAATTGTATTTATCGATGATATATTGGTGTATTCTCGTTCAGAGGCTGAGCGTGCAGATCATCTGCGTACTGTGCTCAGAGTTCTACAAAAAGGAAAGTTGTATGCAGAATTCTCTAAATGTGAATTTTGGTTGAACTCTATAGCTTTCCTTGGGCATATTATTTCGGGTGAAGGCATCAGGGTGGATACACAAAAGATTGAGGCAGTAAAGACTTGGCCTAGACCCATAACACCGACGGAGACTCGTAGCTTTATCGATTTGGCATGCTATTACAGAAGATTTGTAGAGGGATTTTCTTCCCTTTCAGCACCTTTGACAAAGTTGACTCAGACGGGAGCAAGGTTTCAATGAACTGATGCCAGCGAACAGAGTTTCCAAGTATTAAAGGACATATTAACTTCAGCACCGATTCTAACGCTCCCAGAAGGGACCGATGGTTATGTTATCTATTGTGACACATCAAGTGTTGGATTGGGTTGTGTGCTGATGCAGTATGTAAGGTTGTAGATTATGCTTCTAGACGACCAAGAAAGCCCGAGAAGAACTACCCAACCCACGATTTAGAGTTAGCCGCGTTGATTCATGCACTAAAGATGTGGAGGCACTACTTGTATGACATTCATGTTGATATCTATACGGATCATAAGAGCCTCCAGTATATCTTCAGGCAAAAGGAATTGAATTTACGTCAAAGGAGATGGTTGGAGCTACTTAAGGATTTTGACGTGGATATTTTATACCATCCGGGGAACGTGAACGTAGTGGCCGACGCCCTCAGCCGTAGGTCTATGGGTATCCTATTATATTTACAGCTAGAAAAGAGGGGAATAGCCCATGATATTCATCAGCTAGCTAGTCTTGGAGTTCAGTTATTGGACTCAGGTGATATTGGAATTACTATTCATGATACGGAAACATCCTCATTAGTAACTGAAGTGAAGAAACCCCAGTACGAGGACCCTGTGTTAGTTCATTATAGGAATACCACCCCTCAGAAGGAGGAGACACCGTTTGAACTTACAGGAGATGGGCTCCTCAGATATCGAGGACTATTATGTGTCCCTAATGTTGCAGGGCTGCGTCCGCAGATTATGAGAGAAACTCACTATTCTCGTTATTCTATCCATCCCAGAACGACAAAGATGTATCATGGTATCAGAGAAGTATATTGGTGGGACGGAATGAAAAAGGATATAGAGGAGTTTGTTGCTCAGTGTCCTAACTGTCAGCAGGTGAAGATTGAGCATCAAAACCCCAGTGTATTATTGCAGACTATGAAACTGGGAAGTAATCAATATGGATTTCATCGTAGGCTTACCTCGTACCCAGCGTAAGTTCGATTCGATATGGGTGATTGTTGATAGGCTTACAAAGTCAGCCCATTTTTTGCCCGTTAGGACTACATATTCCGTGGAGGATTATGCAAGGCTTTATATCAAGGAGATAGTATGACTGCATGGTGTCCCTGTATCTATTATCTCGGATATAGGAGCTCAATTTATAGCTAATTTCTGGAGGTCCATCGAAAAAGGACTGGGGACTCAGGTAAGTCTTAGCATAGCATTTCATCCCCAGACAGACGGACACGCTGAGCGCACTATTCAGACACTTGAAGATATGTTAAGGGCTCGTGTAATAGACTTTAAGGGTAGCTAGGATGATCGTCTTCCGCTTGTCGAGTTCGCATATAATAATAGCTATCATTCCAGTATTCAAATGGCTCCATATGAAGCTCTTTACTGACGGAAGTGTAGGTCGCCTATATGGTGGTTCGATGTTGGGGAAGCTACGTTAGCAGGACTAGAGTTGGTATAGCAGGCAATCAAGGAAATTAAGCTTATATAGAAAAGGCTATTAGCAGCTCAAAGTTGTAAGAAGTCTTAAGCGGATAATCAACGACGAGACTTGGAATTTCAAGCTGACGATTGGGTGTTCCTAAAGGTATCACCGATGAAAGGCGTTATGAGATTTAGAAAAAGGGGAAAACTTAGCCCTCAGTACGTTGGACCATATAGGATCATACACAAGGTAGGCCTGGTAGCCTATGAGTTAGACTTACCTTCGGACTTGCAGTCTGTACATCCAGTATTTCATGTGTCTATGTTCCATAAACGTATCGGATATCCTTCCAGAGTTGTGTCAGTTGACGACGTTCAGGTCACAGAGCAGCTATCATATGAAGAAACTCCCATTGCTATATTAGACAGATAGGTTTGGAGATTAAGAACTAAAGATGTAGCTTCAGTGAAAGTACTTTGGAGAAACAACAATGTGGAAGAAATGACTTGGGAGGTCGAGGAAGACATGAAGTCTAGATATACCTACTTATTTCCTCCTCTACAGAAGGGTTCGACTGAGACGTCATAACCTTAAGGTACATGTATGGATTCTTGTATCAATTATTTTCATTGGTCGTGTGAGTCCATTATCGTTATTGATGATTGTGGTCCTATGCGGTGTTGAATTATTAAGTTTCTACAAAAAGAGTTGGTAATAGTATTGTTACAAAGGCGACTCTGCTAAGGTTATATATATCCCGGAGAGTTAAACATTCGAGGACGAATGTTTCTAAGGGGGGAAGGATGTTACATCTCGTGTTTTCGTACGTTAAAGTTTTGTCTTCAGTTAATCGACATAGACTAAGGGATGAGATTATTTTGAAATTAATGTATTTATGCTATTTATAACAAGCGATAAGTAAGTGTCATGAAGGATAACAAGTACACGAATTAAAGAAAACGAGTTTCATTGAAGGTGGCCGATTTGGGATAAAATACGAGTTGAGCGATAATACCCGACATTTATGGACTAGTACCATATGACCACGGTATATGATATATAAAGTATTTTAAAAATAAGTAGAATTTTAGGTAATTTGAGATAACTTTTACTTATGCGGGTAATTAGTTAATTATAGGGTAACAGAACATTACCTAGTTTATTATTAAATTATAAGATAATACGTGGCAACAAGGAAGCTCACAAAGACAATGACTAAGTAATCATATGAAGATTAGTGGCTATCTAACTTCAACGTGTAAACATTCAAGGTGAATATAACATTTGGTCTCTTTTAAAAATTTTGGTCTCTTTTAAAATTTTGGTTCATTTGGACAGAGAATAACAAAATTAGACTACAAGTCTTTCTTCTGAATTCAAATATTCAAGAACAGACGCTAAGCTTCAACTGAAAGGGTTTCCAACGAAATTCTTGCAAACAATTCCAGCGAGAATTGTTAGAGTCGTAGCAACATAAATTTTGCGGTTCTAAAGGAGTACGGTGCAATCTTTTCAAAGAATATTATACGGAATGTTTCCTACTCCAGGTATGTTAAGGCTACTCCTTTTTTTTTGGCATGATCCAAATTATATCGAAGAAACGAGCAAACACACAGTTTCCATAAATTACTCTATTAATAGAAATACTAGGGTGTCTATGTTCTTGATTCCCCATGTGAATTATTATTATCTTATGTTCATGCGTCCCATAAAAATACTTATTTGATAATGCTTATCTGAAAGGCATATTGATTTTTTATGGTGTTCCGATAAACTTTTATTAATGCATTTCTTATGTATTTCATGCTTTTATACATGTACATTGACACTTGACCAGATAACGTTATATACGCGTATATATGTATATTATATTTATATGGGATACAAGAAAAAGGTTACGACGTTATATACGCATCACCACCTGATCAATTGGAATATGTTGATGATGTTGCCCACAGTGGCCGAGACGATATGATGGGATGCCCTCAGAGGCTTGATGATATTATGTACACCCATACCTATGGATGACACGACATTTATATGCACGTGCATGACATTATAAATGTTTCAGAATTTACAAAGTTATTCAGATTTATAGATTGATTTCTTTATTCCATGTTTCATCTATGTCTTTTACGTACTGATTTTCATGCCTTACATACTCAGTACATTTTTCGTACTGACGCCCTATTTCACGGGGCCTGTGTTCATGCCCGCAGATACAGGTAGGCAAGCTGATGGTTTCCCTTCTTTGGATCATTGATCAGCGAGAGGTGGCGTGCTCCACTTGATCCGGATCGGCTTTTGATTTTGGTATGATATGTTTGTATATATACATGGGTATGGTGTGTCTGAGTCCCGTCTTTGTACAGTTTTATTTCTATTAGAGATCTGTAGACAGTTATGTATAGTTGGATAATATGTGGCCTTGTCGGCTTTCAGTTATGGGTATATAGTGGCCTATTGTAGCCTTGCCGACTCTCCCAATGTATTCTGCATGTATATGTACATATTCCTTTGTGACAGGTCTTCATCATGTATGTTATTCTCGAAATTCAGCAGACGTCATTTAGGTTTATATCTTAGACGCATGCTTAAGAGTGTTCGACGGGTAGGACTCGGCACCTATTGCGGTCCATCGATTAGGGTCGTGACATATATAACATAAGGTACAACAAGGGAGGGGGACATAATCCTGATCTCCAGACAGATCATGAAAGAACACTTAGTTTTCCAAACATGACAACCAAATGGATCCTGAATGCTATGATGGGTTAGACCTATAATGACGTTCCAATTATCTACCCAATAATGATAGATAATTGGATATACAAAAACAAGTTATAGTAAGCCTAGGTCAACTATACAAAATTGCACAAGTGATCCTAAATCTACCAAAGTATTGAACTGGAATAACATCTTCCATGTACTAACATTCTACATCTAATAAAAGTGTAGAAGTTCCTTATTGATTGCGGCAAAAAATGTGAAAATGGAGGGGACTATCTTCCACTCTACTTTAACATTGATTACAAAGAAAGCTAGGTTGAAGATAGTTATAAAAAAGGCCCATGGAATTGGGTTGAGTGAATAGGTGTTGCTTGTTACTATGTACAGAAGGGAATGCACAATTTCTTGCTTCATTTGTCCAGTAGATCTTGTTGCCTGGAACTGACTTCTGATTGCTGGGCAAACGGTTGCCATGAATATGGTTTTTGTTGCTAAGAGCAGATAGATGAAGAAGTCAAGGTGACTAGGTCTGAGTCCCTAGAAATTTCCTGCCTTGGACTTGAATGGTTGGCAAGTTGTTGTGAGTGTTGCTGCTGCATGAGATCAGGAGAAGGAGGGATCTCCTGGTAGTGTTTGCTTTGTGCAGGCAGAGGGAAACATATTTTGAGTTGCTGGTGACATAATGGTTAAGGTATATCGTGTGTGATGTTTACTATAACACGTGTCCAAGACTTGAAGAATTGCGTGTGTGTGTGTGGAGATGATGTGGAGATGGATTGGCAGACTTGGTAAAATTGATGCACTTTCAGTAGAATGACCATCGGAGATGCTGATACCACTGACTGAAGTGCAACAATTGACCAAGCTAGTTTTATGTACCTTTAAAAAGTAGCAAACCTGTTAGTGAAAGAAGACTCTGTTTCCAGGTTCTTGTGGGCTTCGGAAATGAGTATTGGTGCAGGAAGGCTGATGGTATCTCTGCTTTTGGTTGAGCAACTGTTTGCAGAATCTTGTGTTGGTTGCAGTCATTTGTATGGTTGTTTCTGTGGTTGAGAGGGTGTGCAATCGGTGAGAAGGTATGTGTGCATATATAAGGAGCCTTATTCAGGGTTGAGTTATATGGGACACTTAGCTCTAAAGTTAGAAGATTAAGTTATATGAGTTAACCGGAGTTCGAATTGCGTAGACAACCCCAAAATGGAGTTTTGATAGTTCTGGTATGTTCATATGTTAATTCTGGACTTAGGCGTATGTTTGGAGTTGTAGTTGGAGGTTCCTAGGTTGATTTGGTTCTATTTGGCAAACGTTGGAATGTTGAAGGTGTTGAAGTTCATAGGTTTTGCCGGGAGTTCAATTTGTTGATATCAGGTTCGTATTGTTGTTTGGGGAATTGGAATGTGTTCTTCATGTCATTTAGGACTTGTGTGCCAAATTTTAGGTCAGTCCGAGATGATTAGATGTGGTTCGACATGTAGGTTTAATGTTGATTAGTTCCTTAGTCTTGAATCGAGGTGCGATTCGTGGTTTGGAAATTATTTTGTTCCTTGAGTCGGTGTGTGTTGTATTTTGGGCATGGTTGTTATATTTTTACGGGGTGTGTAAGGGCTCGGATATGTTTCAAATGAGTTTCAGATCATTTTCATGATGTTGGGAATACCTGTTCTTCAGGTGTTATAGCACCTGCGACATTTTTGCTGCAGGTGCAAGTCTGCAGAAGAAAACTTGGGGTCGCATATACGAAGTTGGGCTAGGTGAGGCAGAGTCCGCAAATGTACTTGCACAGAACCGGATGCAAAAAAGTGATGGGAGGTCTGCTAAAGGCGATAGTCGAGAGTTTAGAGATTCCTGCCTATGATGGTTTTCCCGTAATGTGGTACCACAAAAGTGGGATTCTTGTCAGCAAATGCGGAAACTTTTGGGCAAAATATATTTTTCGAGGGTTTGGTTATATTTCACTATTTGGAGTTCTGGAGCTCAGCTAGTGCCTATTTTTGGAGCGTTTTTCACTAATAATTGAAGGGAAAGTAATCTCTTTTTGATTTTGACGTTAGATCTTGTTTCCCCACAGATTATTACACCTATATTATGTGATCTAAAGTTGAAATTCATCAATTTTTGCTATGATTTTTTAAGGGTGAGAATTGGTGATTTGGGGGTCGATTTGAGGTCTGATTTAGATGAAACACATATATTTGGCTCATATTGGAATGGGTGTTCCGGATTTGTGATTTTTGTCAGGTTTCGGGGTGCGGGCCCGGGGTTGACCATTTGGGTTGACTTTGTAAATTGTTAAAGATCAAAGCTTTATTATTTGGGGTCGACCCAAAATCTAACCATGGTCGTGATGGCGCAATCGTGTTACAAGGAAAGCCTATTTCCCAAAACATTACTACTAAATCGATTATATGAAATTAATAAAATATTTTCAACAATTAAAATTTTCATAAACTAAATCAACTCTAAATATAATTAATATATAAATACGGAAGCTAGCCCCAAACATCGGGGTGTCACTAAGTCATGAGCGTCTAAAACTATGAACTAAGATATATAAACTGACTAGAAGAAAAAATAACAAAGGAGTAACAAGGTCCTGTGGACGCTGGCAGCTACCTTGTAGTCTCCAAAGATAGTCGACCTGAACTCAACGATCGTCGCACTCTAACTCACCTAGATCTGCACAAAAAATGTAGAGTGTGGTATGAGTACAACCGACTCAGTAGTAACAAAAATAACTAAGGAACTAAGTAGTAGTGACGAGCTAAGCAAAACAATCCAATTATTTATTTTCACAATTTACAATAAACATGAATGAACAGGTAAATTCCATAAACCGAACAAATGCCACAATGAAATTAACAGATAAATGCAAAAACAACAAAAGTAAATGCAACCTCACAACAAAGTCACTCAATCACTCAGCACTCGGCTCTCGGCACTCGCACTCAACACTCAACACTCAATAGGTACCTACGCTCACTGAGGGTGTGTACATACTCCGGAGGGGCTCAAGGCCAAGCCTTATGCACGGACAACTCACATATTGCACGGACAAATCACATGCCATAATATCAATACCTGGATCCGCACGGTCAACTCACGTGCTACGTGGACAACTCACGCACTTTGGTATCAATACCTGGATCCGCACGGTCAACTCACGTGCTACGCGAAAAACTCACTCGCTGTGGTATCAATACCTTATCATATCAAATATCTCACAACAGGCCCTCGGCCTCACTCAATCAAGAATCCCTCTAGCCTCACCATCATCAACAAATAACGGAACACAACCCACATCAAGTATCACAACATATCACCAAAATAATAGAGACTGAGGTAAACATGTATAATAATTTCTATGACTGTGCGCAAATAATGTGAGCATGAATAAAGCCTAAGCATGATCTCTAACACGAAGGCAAACAAGTTCAATAACAAGTAAACACATAAACATAGATAATGGTTATTAGGCCGAAAGCCTCACAAGACGGACCAAGTATCAATCCCTCGCGGTGCACACCCACACGCCCGTCACCTAGCATGGGTATCACCTCCACACAATCACATGATATCAAATCTCCGGGTTTATACCCTCAAAGTCAGAGTTAAAACTGTTACTTACCTCAACAACGTAAAACTCCTACTCCGGGATGCCCTCATCTCTGGACTCAGTCTCCAAAAGCTACGAATCTAACCATAATCAGATTAATACCATCAACATGTGCTAAGGAATTGAATTATATTATAAAAAGTACAAAATATGCAAACAAAACCCGAAATCGGCCAAAACACGGCCCCCCGACCCATGTCCCAAAACGTGTCAAAAATGGATGAATAAAACCCTCGTCCTCTCCCGAGTCCAATCATATAAAATTTATCAAATCGGACTTCGGTTGGTCCCTCAAATCCTCATTTAAAACTCTCCAAAACTCGAGCCCTAATGTAACGACCCGACAAGTCATTTTGAGATCCAGCGCATCGTTCAGCAGTTGGGAGTCATGATAGCTTCATTTAGGGTATTGTGACTTGTGTGTATGGTCAGAGTTGAAATTCAGGAGGTTCGGAGTTAAATTGAAAGGAAAATTCTCATTTCAGAAGCCTTAAGTTGAAGAAATTGAGTAAGACTGGAATTTTGAGTAAAAGACCATGGAATTAGGATCCGAAGCTTCCAGCAGGTTCGTATGATGATTTCGGACTTGGGTGTATATCCGGATAGGGATTTGGATAACTCGTGAGCATTTCGGTGTATATTGTGGAAGTCAGCATTTTTGAAGAAATTTCCTAAGTTTGGCTTGAAGCGCATTTCAATGATATTGATGTCCGTTTGGGATTCTGAGTCTGGGAATAGCTCCGTATGGTGATTCTGTATTTGGGAGCAAGATCGGAAGTGAATTCGGATGTCCGGAGGTCATTTTGAAGTCATTTGGCTAAACATAGAAATTTGAAGGTTTATGAGAAGTTTGACCGAGAGTTTGACTTTTTGATATCGGGATCGGATTCCAATTCCGAAAGTTGGAGCAGGTCTGTAATGTCGAATATGACTTGTGTGCAAAATTTGGGGTCAATCGGACGTGATTTGATAGGTTTCGGCATCGGATGTAGAAGTTTGAAATATCAAAGTTCATAAAGTTAGAATTTTGATGCGATTTGAGATTTCGGCGTTGTTTGATGTGATTTGAGGCCTCGAGCAAGTTCGTATCATGTTTTAGAACATGTTGGTATAATTGGTTAAGCTCCCGAGGGCCTCGGGTGGATTTCGGAAGGTTAACGGAATGAATTTCGGACAAAACAAAAAAAGGAAAAATTGCATAAAATTTCTGTTACATTTGTTTTGACAGCAAATTGTGCGTCGAAGAGCTAACTTTGGAAGCGTATATATAATAATATATAAGGAATATAAAAAATTTTAAAACATTAAAGTTGTAGATCTTGAAGTCTAGTTTTCAGAACATTAAACCATTTGTTATTTGGAGTTTCGTGCAAAAGGTTATGACCGATTGAAGATGGCTGGTGGGGCAGTTTCGCCAGAATTTTCTGATGCGTCGAGCCGACTTTAGAAGCTCATATCTCGGAATATATAAAGAGTTATATGGTTTACAACCTATCAAATTAAAGATCTTCTAGTCTAGTTTATACATCATCAAACCGTTTGTTATTTGGACATTGCTACAAGAAGTTATGAGTGTTTAAACAGAAGGTGTTCAACAAGGGAATTTAATAGGATGTACAACCTGTGCAGCACAAGTGCAAGGTACAACTCGATGAAGCAGAGCCAGATTCTTTAAACACGAATTTTGGCCATTTCTTTAATTTGGCTTGGAAGATTTGGAGAGCATTTCAAGGGGGATTTCATCAAGCATCAAAGGTAAGTTGTTTGTACTTATTTCCAAGTTAAATATAAGATTTATTACATAGATTTGATATGAGAAATCGGGAAAAATTTGGGGAAATTGCAAGGAAACCTAGAATTGATAAAATTTAATCTTAGCCACGAATTGAGCATGAATATTGGAGTAAATGATGTGATTGAACTAGTAAAGCCTCGGGTAGAGATTATCTTCAAGAAATTTCGGAATCCGGGCACGTGGGCCCGAGGGCATTCTGGTCAATTCCTTGAGCGGAGTTGGAAAATTATATAATCTGAATTTTTAGCAAATATTAGAGTATATTTTCATTGAATTTCCGTTATTTGGTATTTTTGGGACGTCATGCATCCATTGGAGTCGTCATAGAGGCTTGGTAGCCAGGTATGGGTCTTCGGAGCGAGGTGAGTCTCCTTTCTACGAGAGTCTGTGCGTAGCGGCTATTATAGCTATGTCCGGGTAGTTAGGCCCCACATCATGCTCTGTTTTCTACTCGTAATGAACTATATGTTATGAGCCCTGATTATATGTGTAGTTTTTGTTCCTCTGACATTTATGGAATTTAAATAATAGAAAAAGAATTATTTTACGGAAAATAAATATAAAAAGGAATTGTGCCATGTCGTGAAATTTTAGGGCCACAACATACCTTATACTCTTTCTTGCAAATGACATATATGCTATGAACTCATGATTTTGCGTGATATTGCTTCTCTCTTAGACTTTATGGAAATTGTGGAATTGAAAGGAATTGGTTATGTAAAGTAAGTTTTATATGTTATTGTGTGTGCATGTGACCGCTTCGCAATTTATATTCCGCGAGTGTAGTGTGATTTCCCCCACTCTCATGGGAGCGGGCCGTACGCCACGGCAGATTTAAAGGTGCACTTTTGGGACGGGCCGATCGGTCCTCAGCAGTGCACAGAGATGATATAATTGAGACTGTACTTTTGGTACGGGCCGTTCGATCCTCGGCAGTGCATGGACGAAGTTGTACTATGTTATGATATGGTTCCATTCAAAGACGCACTTATGGTTCGAGCCGTTCGATCCTAGGCAATGCGCAGACATGACTATGGTAAGCATGCACTTTTGGGACGGGCCGGTCGATCCTCGACAGTGCATAGCTATTTTTCCTTATGACTCCGGCCGATTGTCTTATTCCTATGTGCGCATGATTATTTGGCATTGTTTCATGGTTATTGACTTGTATTGGATATTTGGGGAAAAGAAAGTGGCCATTGTTATCGTTCCATTATTTACTTGTATTTATGTGCTTTATACATAATTGCTACTCACTGACTTACATGTCTTCCACTTTTATTCGTTTTATCATTGTTATATCATACTGTTGGACCTTGGTGAGTGTCAAGTCGACCTCTCGTCACTACTTCTTCGAGATTAGACGGGATACTCACTGGGTACATTTATGTATACGTACTCATGCTACACTTTCTGTGCATTGTGTTGCACAGGTACCTTTATAGTACAGTGATCGATTTGGGGACTTATACGGGCTGCGTTCATCCAGAGGCGTTCCACAGCTGCCAGAGTCTCCCTTATGTGTACTTACATTTTATATTTAGTGCCTTTGCCCAATTTGATTTTCGGACAAGCGTTGTATAATTGTATAAATTCTTAGAAATTGCTCATGGATTTGTGTCACCGGGTTCTAGGGATGTCTTGGTATTTCTTGTTTTTGTATTAAGTTGGCTTCTTGCCGTATTTAAATTACGAAATTTATTTATTTAATAATTAAAATGCAAGAAGAGGCTTCGATTCTAAAGTGTTAAACAGGAAACACTAAACTCCCTCAACTTCACCCTAAACCCATACTAATTTCATGGCATATCAATGGAAAACATCATAAACGCGTGTAAATAAACCCAAACGACTTACCTCAGTGATACCTCTTGATTTTCCCTTGATAACTCTGCCCTAAGATCAAAAACCCGTTCAACAATGGTGGAAAAAGGGCAAAATTCGCGAAGGTTTATATTTATAGGTTACTGCCAGCGATTCCGCACTGGCGGACCCCTAATGTGCATCTGCGGCGCCGCACCTGTAGAAATCCCATCGCAGGTGCGGATATCACTTAACGCACGAGATTCCACATCTACGCTCGAACCCTCGCACTCTGTTTCGCAGATGCGGTCAACCTTTCGCACTTGCACGCTCATCCGCTTCTGCGGTCCCCTCTCACTTTTGCGCTCATCGCACATGCGGTCCCCACTCCACAGGTGCGGACACACCATAACATGAGCACCAACTGCAAATTTCCAACTCTAAACATCTCGTTAGCCATCCAAAATCATCCCAAGCCCCTCGGGACCCCAACCAATAATTCAAACAAGTCATATATCCCTACCCGAACTGTCACGACCCAAATTCTCAACCCTTGGGATCGTGATGGCGCCTAACATCATACTTGCTAGGCAAGCCAATGTTAAAACTTAACTAACCTTTTCTTTTAAAAGTGTACTTAAACTTAATAGAACAATTTGAAATAAATACGAAATCTAATACTTTCCAATAAATGATATCAGGAATAATATTCGAAATAATAAAACGAACCACGAACTAGTATTAACTACATAACTACCAGGGGTCTGGTGTCACAATCCACGAACTAATAAAGAATGCTACAAGTAAATGGGCTGGAAGAAATATATATATGTTTGTTTTGAATAACATAAAACAACAACTAAATAATGTAGAGAAGACTCCAAGGATTTGCGGACACAAACAGATCTACATCTGTCTCTGTGTGAATAATGTAAGATACTACTTTCACCTAACTCTGGCCGGTACCGGATCTGCACAATAAGTGCAGAGTGCAGTATCAGTACAACCGACCCATGTACTGGTAAGTGCCGAGCCCTCGACGAAGTAGTTAGGCTACGGGGGGAAATTTATAATATAACTTGTGTACATCGTATAATAAAGCAAGACCGTAACTTGCAGCAATAAATAAAACAACTCGGTTAACTTTTCTAGATCTCAGCTACAACCAATTCTCACATAAACTTTCAAAATCCAAATTAAATAACGGTAAAAGCAGAGTATGGGAACAATAGAATAAAATAGTGAGTTTTCCAGTCTTTATCATATAATCATTCAAAACATGAATATCCTCCCTTATTGCTCATTGTTGCGGCGCGCAACCCGCTCCCTCCTGTCCACCCTTATTGCTCCTCCATATATATATATATAT
>ML252911.1:0-12477 GCA_005239495.1 Nicotiana undulata | reverse complement strand
GTGTATATAAGAGAGAGCTTTTTTCTCTCCTATATATATATATATATATATATATATATATATATATATATATATATATATATATCCTGTTGCGGCGTGCAATCTGATCTCATATGTCCACCCTTATTACTCCTTGTTGCGGCGTGCAACCCGCTCCCACTAGACAATCACATCTCTTTATTTATATAAAAAAAGATTTCACAATTTAGGTCAAAGCCTTTCACAATATATTTGTATCAACAATTGTAAACAGAAAGTTGTACTATTCATAAACTTCATCAATTATCATTTCACAATGAGACCAACCGGAATGTATCGTAAAAGACTGTCGACCAGCTCAACCTTTTATGTACCACAATGACACCAATGGAACAACTAACACTTCCAACATACTTGAAACAATATTTAACAACAAGTTGACGAAAACAAATAGATATGGAGGCATCAAAATCATGAAAACAATCAAGACATGAAATATAGTGAATTGGAAATGGGGAAATGATCGCGTTTAATAAATAATTTGGTGATGCATAGGTACTCGTCACCTCACCTATACACCACACACATGAAAATTCACATAGCGTTTAAGTTGGGGATTCCTATTCCCTCAAGTCAAGGTTAGACCAAACACTTACCTAAATTTCGCAGGCCACTCACTGCTCAAGCACTACTTTTCCTTTAGAATTGGCCATCAACTCACTCGTATCTAATCATAATTGGTTTAATATCATTAATTAATACTAATAGAGCTAACTTTAATGGAAAATTATTGTTTTCCTAAGTTTTCCCAACAAAATTTGAAAATTGACCTCGGGCACGCTTGGTCCAAACTCGAGGTTCGGACAAGAATCCGTTTACCCATTTTTCCCCGAGCCCGGATATGCAATTGGTTTTGGAATCCGACCCCAATTCGAGGTCTAAATTCCTAAATTTTAAAATTCCTAAGTTCTACCGAAAATCCCTAATTCTACCATGAAAGTTTCTTGATTCTATGATGAAATCTTGTAAAAAGTAGTTAAAGATTGAAAGAGATGAGTTAGAAATCACTTACCTATGATTAGGGGAAGAAAATGTATTTGAAAAACCGCCTCTTCTGTTCTAGGAATTTATTATTTTTAAAAAGTGGTAAAATAATGAGAAGTCCTGTATTTATACGCACGCCTCAGGTCTTGTCACCGTTGTCAGCGGAATAATTCCGCTGCAGAGGAAATTCTGAGCCTTGCCCACTATTGTCGGCGAAATAGTGGGCGCGGTGGCGGAAGTTTTGCCTCAATGACCGCTGTCAGCTGAAATCTAGGAGTTGCAGCGGAACCTGGTCTGCTGTCGCGAAATTCCCTGCGCGACCGCACTTCTAGATTCAGAGACCTGCAACCTGCAACTTTTAACTCCAAATAACTTTCTAAGTCTTAAAACTCTCCGTGGCATATTCGAAACTCACCCGAGCTCAGGGGGCTCCTAACCAAACATGCACGCAAGTCTAAAAAAAGCATACGGACTTGATCGTGCGATCAAATCACAAAAATAACATCAGAATTTATGAATTTACCATCAAACTCATGATTTTCTCAAGAACACTTCAATTTCACTATTTTCTCAACCGGACGTCCTAATCACGTCAAATAAACTCTGATTCTAACCAAATTTCCCAAATATGATACAAATTTCATAATAAACCTGTATCGGGCTCCGATACCAACGATTTCAAACATTAATTATTTCTTTATTTTATTTAAAATCGAGCATACACTTGTTTTCAAAATTTGATTTCTAAAGTAAGGGACCTCAGAATTCAGTTCCGAGCATACGCCCATGTCCAATATTGTAATGCGGACCTCCCAGGACCGTCGGAATGCGGATCCGGGTCCGTTTACTCAAAATGTTGACCAAAGTCAACCAAAACCAAATTTTAAACTTCAAAATTATTATTATTTTTCATATTTTCACATAAAAGCTTTCTGGTTTCACGCCCGGACTGCGCACACAAATTGAGGTAAATAAATTTATCTTTTTAAGGCTAATGAGCCTGAAATTGAGTCTTAATTCATAAGATGACCCCTTTGGTCATCACACAAACTTAGTGGAACCTTCGGAACACCCAAAACAACACCAAAATACCAATTCAAGTCTAAAAACTTTTAAACTTCCAAAATTCGACAACGACGCCGAAACCTGTCAAACCACGTCTGAATGACCTCAAAATTTGCACACACGTCCCAAATGACACTATAAACCTATTCCAACTTCCGGAATTCCATTTCTGACCTCGATACCTAATTTTCCACTGCCGACCAAAATCGCCAAATTTCTAACTTTAGCCAATTCAAGCATAATTCTACCACGGACACCCAATTCACATTCCAGACACACTCCTAAGTATAAAATCACCAAACGAAGCTAAGAGAATCATAAAAATAAAAATCTGAATTCGTTTACTCATAAGTCAACTTTTGGTTGACTTTTTTTTTAACTTAGCGTTCTAACACAAGAGACCAAGTGTTCATTTCACTCCAAAACTACTCTGAACCCAAACCTACCAACTCGATATAACTCAACACAGCTGAAAAACACATAAATAAGCAGAAATGGGGAGAAAACAGGTCTATAACTCTCAAAACAAACGACCGGGTTGTTACATGTTTCAAATGGCATTATTTAATGTTATTCAGTTTTGGCTAGATTCTAGTCGTTCAGATGTCGATTCATGTAGGAAGGGATTCTAGGGTATTGATTTAGCTTACATGAGGTAAGTATCTTACCTAAAATTAGTTAGGGTACTAGTTACCTGAGTTATTAGTGATGGTTATGTGTTATGGTTTGCGCACATGTGAGGGGTTGATCCCATGCGAGTTGTCCGTGCAGTTAATATATATGGCATGTGAGTTATCCATGCATCGTGTCACTAAGGATTCATCCCCCTAGGATCAGCCTCTCATGTTTCTCTCTTGAAGGTGTAGACGCGGTACGAGGAAAAATTAATCAGTGTTTGTTTATTACACTTCTTCTCTACTTGCAATCTCCTTGGATGTATACCTGTTGTATTTTCATATCTTCTGTATATGCTGGGTTGTTAATTGATACATGGTCTGGTACATTATCTCATGTGCACCGAGGTGGACTTTATTTGTGTTTTGTGATTAGATGGTATTATGTTGTGTACTTGTGAAATTTATGAGCTGAGCACGTTATTAGAGAGTATCATTGATAATTATTGCATTTATTACTTCGCTGAGGTTACTTATGATACTTGCTAAGTACATGAGATCATTTATACTCATACTATACCCTGCACGTAATTGTGAAGATCCGGGTGTTAGACCAAGCCGAGAGCCGCAGCGATTGTTGTTGTGAGTTGCCGAGAGACGAGGTAGAGCTGTATTTAAACCGCAATCTTTGGCGTCTGTTTTCATTTCAGTTGTTGTTGTTATTATTCAGACAATATTTACATTTTGTACTGACAGACTTGTACTTCTATTTTAGAGCTCATGACTTTGTATTATTAGTTCTAGGGGATTTTATGTATTGACACAGTTATTTATGTCAGTCGGCTTTGAAATTATATTGTTTCTGTTAATTCTGTTATTATGTTCAGCTTTTGTTATGCTTGGCTTGCCTAGAAAGTGAGATAGGCGTCATCCCAACCTGTTAGTGCTTTTGGGTCGTGACAACACACAAGTTCCAAAACACTAAGTGAATCTATTTCAAGTTCATAAACAACAATTCGAATTGGATATCGTCAAAGTGAACTCTCGGTCAAACTTATGAACTCAGTAAACCTTCAAATGCAAATAGAGCAAAAATATCCTAGGAACCTCAAAATTCAAGTTCGGGCATACGCGTAAGTCCAAATTCACCATACGAACCTAATAGGCCCATCAAAATGACCAATCCGAGGTCGTCTACTCGAAAGACAAACCTTGGTCTACTCTTATAACTTAAACTTCCGAAAATGAAGCTAAGTGTTCCAATTATTCTTGAACCTTCCTGAAACCAACCCAAATATCCCTGCAAATCATCAAACAACAAATACATATACGGAAAGCGTCAAATAGGTAAAACATGGCTCAAATACACAAAACAATCAGCCGAGTCATTACATTCTATTTTACTATTCTATTATAATAGTTACATCGATGAATAAATTTTTACTTTCTTAGTTTCTTTTCTATAAGTGATAACATAATTAAAAATTAACTATAGTGACTTATAAATAATTTAAAGTGATCAAAAACAGTGAGCTATAATATTTAAAACATTTAGCTATATGTTTTTCTTAATTACTTCATGGTAGTCTTATGCAATGATATTTCATATGTATTAGGGATAATTTATACTATTTTATTTTCGTTTAATATAAACAACATATTTCTTTACTTGAAAATGATAATCAATCAACTCTGTGGTGGCTATTGCCGTTTTTCTCTTCCTCTTTTCTTATTTTGTAAGTATATCCATATTGTTTTTCTTTTTTGGTAAACAATTACATTTTGTAATTTACATATGCTTCTTGATTTTTACTTAAGAGATACAATATATTCTTTCAAGTAAAAGAAGAAAAAAGGTTAATATTCTAATTTAATACAAATTAACAAACATTTAATAAAATTCAGAAAGATTAATGTTTAACCTCAAAATAGAAATTATGAAGAGACAAAGAACTCATGTCAGCTGACATTATTCATTTAATCTTGAATCATTACACAAAAGAACAATAAATAAATAGACCCAAGAAAAATATTCAATAGTTGATGTCCTATAGCAATCAAATAACATTTGAACTTCTTGATGAAACAACTTTAAATTTGAAAGTTAAGAGGCTCTTAGCGTATTTTTGGAACTTAGAGAGATGCTCTCCCTTCTCTCTAAACTCACCACCAACTCCCCAACCCACCAGCAAACATAACGATGGAAACCAACCAAGACCCAAATAGCAACCTAATAGATAATAATAATAATAATGAACCACCTGATATTAGTAATATGCAATTAGATGAAACAACGCTTGTTTCTAAGCCTAGAACCTTTCTTCAAACATTGGTAAATGATGATCATATAACCACTATTTCTATCCAAAAGCACGCAGACCAAACTCTAAACCTTGAAGATGAGAGCTTAAACAGTGGTCAAGATGATGATATTTTTATTCCCATTACAAAGGAGGATAAATGTTTGTTATATACACCATGGCTAAATTATGTAATAGTGAAGATATTTTGAAGAAATATTACTCATCAGCTATTACAAGCTCAACTAATCAACCTATGGAACCCTATGGAGAAACTGGTGCTCACTGACTTAGGTCCAGATTTTTTTCTCATAAAATTTCAAAAAGAGGAAAACTTGCTCAAAGCCCTACATCGGGGACCTTGGTTTGTATTCAACCATTTTCTTCCGTTAGGAAATTGGAACCTAAGTTTATAGCCTCCTCAACACAGCTCAAATATTCTTCAATATGGGTGTGATTTCCGGAATTACCAACCGAGTTACTACACATGATTGGTTCCAAGTTAGGACGGCTGCTTAAGATTGATGCCTGCACATCTTCCACTGCACGGGGACGATATGCTAGAATATGTATCGAAGTTGCACTAGAATGACCATTAAAAACTCATCTTCTCCTAGGCCATCATAAACAAGTCCTTGTCTAGGAGGGACTGAATAGACTATGCACTCAGTGTGGTCGCTTTGGACATGCAACAAATACATTTGTTCAAGCACAATCTCTGAAGCAATGGGATACTACAGGCACAAAGAATATACCTTCAAGCGATGATGACTCTGGTTCCAACTGGAAAACTGTCCCGTTTTCAAAGAAGTTTGGGGCAAAAGGAAAGGGGACATCTCAAACAGGGCATCCTAGGACGGCAAAGGAGGCGGCAAGCGAAGGACTACTGGACAAGGTAAGCACTCTATCTCTACTGGGCTATCACAGGCCCAAGTGTTACAACTAGACACAGATCAATCCACAAGCCATATTAGTCTTCCCCCTAATAAATTTGACATGCTAATGGACCTAGATATGGGTCAAAACACACACTCTGACATGTCCCAAATGCAAAGGCCAAGCCCATCTAATATTTCTTCACTCGAACCTGCCTAGCAGACTCTACTAAGGACAAAAGTCCTACACAGTACAAAAAAGAGATAGAGACTATGCCCACCCCCTTAAGCATAAGACATTAAATGCTACCTATACCAACTCATCAAATCCTACTAACAAATTAGGTCTTCCTTCCACATCCACGCCAATACACTCACACACGACACCTCAAGTTGTCAATTCAGCCCAAGAGGCTTTAAATACCAATACCCAATCCAATCTAACCAATCCCACTATATCACATGCCTCAACTATGCCTAGTGCAATACACGTTAGCAGCAACAATTTCAATTTGCATTATACAGTGTGCTATAACCCCTCTAACCCCACCAATTCCCAATGCCCACCAATTGATTACCCCCCATGTGACCCCCAAACACCCAATACTACAAAGTTAGAGTCTACACAATCTGCTTCTTTATGTGAACATCACTCCAAGACTACTTATTCTTCACACACGGTTGAATGTAACCCCACACAATCCCAGTACACTACCAATAACCATGCAACGTCCAACTTTAATGCAATATGACAACAACAATCCCCGCAGGAACCTTGAAAACAACTAGTTGTTCCAGCTCCCATGATTGAGCATGCACGGACCCGACATTCCACAGGTGAACACTCCCCTAGTGTACACATCTCAACCAGAGATGATGCATCTTCCTCTACAATCCTGGCTCGAAATGGGATTACAAGGATATGATCTAGTTTATACGATGGAAATCAACAGGCAAGAGGTTATTCTACTCCTACATAACCCATCTCATCTGGCGGAGATTGTGACAGAGGGCATGAGGTTAGGGATTGAAGTTGTGTCCTAGAATCAGTGGTACACGACCCAACAGCCATACCTACTGGACTACCATGCATCAAGCTCAACTCCTCCACAATGGTCCCTTCCCATGCAGACACCACAATCAACTCTCAACCCCGTCTCTAATCTACTTCCATTCTATCCACTATATCACATGGGGAAAATATAAGCACCACGGTTCCAGAACATAACCTCATTCAAACCATTGTCACCATATTCGACTCCAGGCAGCCCACTAGAACCACTAACCCCAAAAAACAGCCCAACATCCACTCCACCTCCATCTCCTCAAGAACTAGATCAGATCTTGGCAGAGCTCAGGGAGACAAGGACGCAGTTTCTTTGGTTGAAAAGAATTAACCTTTACAACCTAAAGAAACAGTACGAAAAAAAGTTCATCCTCAAGTGTCCACCAGAGTTGATAAGATGCAGCCTCAACTTCAGAGTAAACGAAAATTGAGAGGCAGGCAAATACTCGATGGTTATAATTCCGACCCTTCTTCAAATCCCTCTCCCCATGCAGAGTCAAGGATAGACGCCACAACAGGCAGAAGTCCAGTTGAACCCTAGTTCCCCTCCTATTGTCCCCATTATTAAAATCATGAATATATTAGTTTGGAATTGTAGGGGATCACATAATCCGGAATTTAGGCGTCACTTTAGGTCTCCATTGGATAACCACAAGCCAGTTCTTGCTATATTACTGGAAACACACATGCATGACCATAATAGGCTTCATGAAGCCTTTCACTTCACTAACATGGCCCATGTGTCTGCTAATGGGCTAATTGGAGGACTTGTGATTTTATGGAATAAAGAGCATATCACGGCGGATGAGCTGAGGATGATTGAGCAAGAAATACAATGCATCATCCAGGTATGTCCAACTAAACTCAAATGATATTGTCAGCTATCTATACTAGTTTAACTGCATCTTTGCATACAAATCTTTGGGACAACTTGATGATGTATATGCATGACAACTGCAAAATGCCCTGGCTAATTGGGGGGGACTTCAATGAAATTTTATTTTCTAAAGAAAAATTTGATAGTTTACCTATTAGGACTAAAAGACTAGATACATTTGCTAGATGTATAAACTACTGCAAATTAATTGACATAGGATATAAGGGAATTAGGTTCACCTGGACTAAAAAACGAAATAATGGTCATACAATTCTAGAAAGGCTTGATCGTCTTTGAGCAAATTATGATTGGATTAATATGTATCCGGAGGCTAAAGTGCAACACTTACCTAAAACTTATTCTGATCATTGCCTACTCCTACTAACCTTAGAATATCATATTGATATACCTGTTATAATATTTAGGTTTGAACCTATGTGGGTTTCTCAGCCACAATTTCATCAACTAGTCCAACAAATGTGGTCGCAAGACCATAATTTGTTACATACTACACACAATTTCCAGGAAGTAGTAACTGATTGAAATAGGAAAGTCTTTAGTAATATATTTGCTCATAAACAAAAATTTCTAGCTAGATTAGAGGGACTTCAATCATACCACAACTATCCGCACAGTACCTATCTCATAAATCTAGAAATTCAACTATCACATGAGTTTAGTATTATTCTTCGGGTTAGAAGAGGATTTTTGGAAGCTAAAGTCAAGGCTTAATTGGCTTAATAATGGAGATGCAAAAACTAAGTTTTTTCATATGTCTACTCTTCATATACGGAGGAGAAATAGAATAAACTCCTTAAAAGACACTGTGGGAAATTGGTGCCATGACCAAATGGACATTAATAACATCATCCAGCATTTTTACGTCAAATTATTTACCACAGAACAAACTCAATCTAATATTTCCATTTAGACAACACCTATATGCTCTATTAGTGAAGAGTTACTAACTACACTAACTGACCCTCTTCAAGATAGTAAAATTCTTAAAGCACTAAATAGTTTTCAACCTTATAAAGCTCCGGCCCCAGATGGCCTACACCCTTATTTTTATCAAAAGTTTTTTGCCATGAGGCCTTCAATTCTCAGACAATTCCTCCTTTACTAAATCAAACCCATATTTGCTTGATACCAAAAGTTAGACACCCCCAGACTATCCAACAGTATAGGCCTATTAGCCTTTGTAACACTACTTACAAACTAATTACTAAAATCATTGTTAATAGGCTTAAGCCAATTCTCCAATCAATCATAGGCCCAATACAAATTAGTTTTCAACAGGGTAAGAGGACATCTGATATCATCGTGCAAGAAGTATTGTCTCATTTTAATCAAATGAAAGGAAAGACGGGTCATATGTTATTAAAGCTGGATTTAGAAAAGCTCTCGAAAGACTAGAATGGTCTTTCATTAGATATACATTGGTTTACTTTGGCTTTCCTAAGTGCATCATAAACCTTATAATGTCGTGCGTTACAACAAAAACTACCTCAATTCTCATCAATGGGTCACAAACCCCTTATTTTACCCCTACACGGGGCATTAGCCAAGGAGACCCATTATCCCCATACATATTTATTCTTTGTATGGAAATGTTCTCCAGGTGTATCAACCTTTCGATAGATTACCACCAATGGCTACCCATTAGTATATCTAGATCAGGTTCAAGATTGTCACACCTGTTCTTTGCCGATGATATACTTTTGTTCTAAAAAATAAATCCCAAAAGTTGCTATGCCATTATAGACGTACTAAATCTTTTCTCTAGAGTCTCCGGTCAAAAAATCAATTTTGATAAATCTATGATCTTTTATTCAAACAACTACTCAATGCAGGATAAAAATCTAGCCCTAAGATACTTCCAAATAGCTAAATGTTCCAATTTTGGTAAATATATAGGTTTTTCAATATTTCGTACAAGGCCTAAGAACAGTGAATTCCAATTTATCCTTGATAATTTTAGATCTACATTAGCAGGATGGAAAACCAATTTCTTAACTTTGGCAGAAAGGACCACACTAATTAAGTCTACACTAAAAAACCTACCAAATCATGTTATGCAATCCATTAACATTCCTTCATCTATTATAAAAAAAAAAGGGAATAATATCAGAGAAATTTCTTATGGGGGACAACTCCATCAAAAAGAAAATTACACCTTCTGAAATTGGAAAAAATTACTAAACCTGTCAAGGAAGGTAGGTTTGGTATCCGAAGTCTTAAACACAAAAATAATACTTTATTGGCAGGGTTAGCATGGAGAGTTTTCCACTCTCCTAATACCTTATGGGCCAAAGTTCTTATTAATAAATACTTACAAAAAAATCCGTCTACATATTTCTCCGCTACAGGGTGTAACATTCTGAAAGGGTGGAACCATTGTCAGTCAGGCTTGCAGTGGAATATAGGAACAAGTACTCATATTCAAATCTGGACTGATAACTGGATTAAAAACTGAATAACAGCTAAGTTCCTCATCAATGGCCCACTAACAAGTGAAACGCAAGATAATAAATTAAGGACCATCCACAATTCAGATGGCTGGAACTAGTCATTAATTCCTTTCGACTTACAAAACAACATAAAAGATATATTTAATACCCAATATATCTCCTGCTACAACAATGAGCCTGATAGAATCTATTGGGGCCTAGCTCGTAACGCAAAATTTACTGTAAAATCTATGTACCAAAGCATTAGGCAAAAACTTGCTGAAAATCATGCCATTCATTATGACTTCAGGTGGATTTGGGATTTACCAATCCACCCAAAAATAAAATATTTTATTTAGTTTCTTAGCCACAATAGATTACCTACGTTACTACACCTCCAAACACGCAAGATAATTACTAACAGTACGTGCACCATCTGTCTTAAAGGTGAGGAATCTAGTCATCACATTGTTTTAGATTACTACAAGGCAAAAATATACCGGAAAAATATAGGATTAAAATTTTTTATAACAAATCTCCTCGACTCAACCAATCCTAAAACTTGGCTCAAAACGCTCATATATTACCCACATATACAATTCCCTAACAAAGTCAATCCCAAGACTTTTCTTGCACTAAGTCTTTGGAACATTTGAAATACTAGAAATAAGAACTTATATGAAAATACAAACAGTTTTACAACCCTAAAACTGTTCACCTAGCCACGGAATACTGCTACTTAGCAAACCCCATAAAGACACCCATATTACGAACTACAATCCCATTAAAATGGATAACTCTGAAACCTAATATATACAATCTTAATACAGATGTAGCCAGTAATTGCTCCCCTACAAATTGAACAGGAGGTATAATCAAAAACCATAAAGGTGACTGGATAAAAGGTTTTGATAGGTAATTTACCTAAACAATCTATTTTGGCAACAAAATTATATGCCCTTCTCCAGGGCCTTATTCTAGCCAAGGAAAATAACCTCATTCCACTCCAGGCGGAACTGGACGCCAAGGAGGTAATCACAATACTTCATATTAACAACTGGAACTTGGTTAATATCGTATATGACTGCAAGCACCTACTCAAGAAGCTACATGATCCACTAGTTAGCCATGCATACAGAGGACATAATAGATTTGCAGATAACCTAGTAAGTGCAAGGAGTTTTTTGGAAGGAAGTTTTCAGCTGGAAGTCTTTGATCATCCACCACTTTTTGCAGTACAAACTTGGACAGAAGACGAACATGGTCTATCAATTTTGCATGCAGTACCTCAGACCTGTCCAACGAAAAATGTCTCCATCCAATGATATATAGCTAGTAGGAATGTTAGTCCAACTTGCAATAGTCCTAGTATAGCTAGTAGTAGTAGCAATAGGGTGCAACCTTTGCACCATCCTTCTCTGTATGCAGCACCTTAATATATAAAATCTATTTTTTTACAAAAAAAAAAGCTTTAACTTCGACTGAAGATCACAAATCAAATAAAAATCATAGGCCAAAGTCATATGTGGCATCCTCAACCTTTTCAACTTTTTTTCTTTGACGCTTAACTTGGACTTGTTCTTATTAAATATTTGTACTACTTGAAATTAGTATCTTTTTGATACTTATCGATGACATGGCATCGTCGGTGTAAAACACATAATAGGCGCTGAGAGGCATTTAGTTAGATAAAAAAAATTTAATCACTTCTTCTTCTTCTTTCGTTCTCCCTACCACCACCCACCATTATAGACGTACTAAATCTTTTCCCTAGAGTCTCCGGTCAAAAAATCAATTTTGACAAATCTATGATCTTGTATTCAAACAACTGCTCAATGCAGGATAAGAATCTAGCCTTAAGCTGCTTCCAAATAGCTAAATGTTCCAATTTTGGAAAATATCTAGGTTTATCAATATTTCGTACAAGACCTAAGAACAGTGAATTCCAATTTATCCTTGATAATTTTAGATCTACATTAGCGGGATGGAAAACCAATTTCTTAACTTTGGCAGGAAGGACCACACTAATTAAGTCTACACTAAAAAACCTACCAAATCATGTTATGCAATCCATTAACATTCCTTCATCTATTATAAAAAAAAAAAAGGGAATAATATCAGAGAAATTTCTTATGGGGGACAATTCCATCAAAAAGAAAATTACACCTTCTGAAATTGGAAAAAATTACTAAACCTGTCAAGGAAGG
>ML252910.1:31745-179224 GCA_005239495.1 Nicotiana undulata | reverse complement strand
ATATACTAGGCAGAACATGCAATCCTAGTTACATGTTGGAAATCAGAACAATAAGTAAAAAAACATATGAGAATCGTCAAGAATTGTAACAAAAATGTAAACATGTTGGTTTGAAGACTAAAATATAAATTAGGACATACTAGTAGAGTGTAGAGAACAATAACACAAAGTAGAATGTAAGAGATGAACAATAGTTAGCCTTGGCTTGCAGCCGGCTAACTCAGATCAGTAGTGAGTAGCATAGAAGAGAGAATAGAGAGAGAGCAAGTTTAATTGTGAGAGAGGGTGCACAGATTAGTTTGTTTCTATGTCTGTGTCAATTCATGGATAGAGTATATATATAGTTTGGAACTAGGTGAAAAAATAAGGTAAAAATCAGACTGCCCAGTAATTATGGGACTCAGAGAATCAATTAGCTGTAAAAATCAGTACCAGTATTCCCTTAATTAATGGAACTATTCAAACGGTGAGTAAAAAATAAGGGAAGACCATATATAGCTTAGAAGAATGTAAAATAGTGTAAGTATAACAGGAAATTAGGGTTCTGAATTGAAGGTTGAACTCAAACGGCTAGTAGGTGAACACAATTAAGGAAAATTATTATGCACATGACATAGAAAGAAACAATTCCAAACCAAATTAAGTAGCCAATTATACTAGGTTCAGAAAATATTAATTAAGGAAGTAATATCAATTAACAGTAAATGAATCGAGGTAAAAAATAGACTAGAGGTTGGAAATCGGTAGGAGTATCTCATAGGAAATCAACAAGACTTTCGAATCATAGTGAATCAGGGATTCAAACAACACTAGTGACTTAGAGATTCAAATAACACTAGTGAATAGAGATTCCAGTGTATGAATGGAATAAACACATTATAAAATAGGTTAAGAAATAATTAAATAACAAATTGCAGAGAATCAGCGATTCGAACAAGCATAATATCAATTGTAGGGAAGTAACACGAATTAATACAGATGCTAGGCAAGAAATCAGAATCCCTAACACATGAAATTAAGGGGTCATAGAGTTACAGAGTGAACAATAAGATAAACAGGAAAGCAAGAGAAAAATCAAAGACGAATAACATAGGGTAAAGATCAATGAGTCACAGGACTCTTGAAACATAAACACATATGCAAACACATAGGCAACTCAGTAGTTTCAGGGTTTAGGTCTAAAATTATGGTTTTCATCACGACGAGTTAGATAAAGGAGATAAACTTAAACAAAGTACTAAAACGTAGTAAAGAATCTAGGAAGATGCTAAAAACCATAGGGAAAGTCACTCAAGAACGGGGGTACGAAACCCTAGTTGAAAAACGAAGAGTCATTTTAGCAAAATCGGAGAACCTTTGAGAAAACAACGAAACAGCTTAAAGTGTACATGAATCTATCATAGATCTGAAAGAAAATCAGAAAATCTTGAGTTTAGGGTTTCAGAGAACCCAGAGAAAAGTGAAAAAAAACCTTGAAGTTTCACCGGCCTTAGTCGGAGGAGTCATGGATCTTACTCAGACGGCCGGAGGTGGCCGGAGATGGCATGAGGGACCATGGGAGGAGTTGAACCGCTCCAGGTTCATCTGAGGGCCTCAAGGTGTCATTAGACCGGCGCGGGGTGAAGCAGTAGCCAAGAGATGATGAGAGGCCATGGTTTCCGGCGAGGGAAGTGGCCGGAGGAGACGAACAAACTTCATCAGAGAAGAAGAGACTGGAAGTCTCTAGAGAGAACAAGAGAGATAGAGAGATAGTGTGAGAGGAGTGAAATGAGAAGGGGGGGTAGTCTTAGGTCTAATTTAGGAAAGGGTAAATCCGGACCGTTAATCAAAATTGATCAACGGCCAGGATTAAACCCTGTATTGGGTCGGGCGGATCAGGGTATTGGGCCTGGGGTGTTTTGGCTAATTTAATTAGGTGGGTTTGGTTTAATTAGGCCATAATTGAAAATAAAAAATGGCTATTAGTTAAATACTCATTAAAATAGATAAATAATTAATAAAAATAGCTAGTAATTATAAAAAATAAAATTAGTGCTAAATATTTGAAATTAAGGTAATTAACTAATATTAAAAAATATAAAATGACTAATCATTGATTTAAATGGTATAAAACATATAATTAGGCTATGATTGTAACATTTCTTTAATTATAGCTAAATAATTTCAAATTGGCTAATTTATGAAATAATTACATCTTAATAGGATTAAAATAGTATATTAAGCTGGGAAATATTTTGAAAATTATTTGTAATACAATTTATGCATAATTATAGAGTATAAAATACTGAATAATTTGGAAAGGAAATTTATAAAAATATGGAAGATTATGGAAAAATGCCAGTTATTATAAAAAGTGACTTTGCCGGTATATATGCAAATTAAAAAATATTTTGAGGGAAAATTGGGAATCAACAATAGCAAGATATCAAGCATGATGAATTGGAGCGGGTATGAGCTTGGAAAGGGTCTTGGCAAAAACCTTCAGGACATCTCCAAGCCAATACTGCTGAAGCGTCATGGAACTACTTTTGTCCTGGGATATCAATACATCTGGCGAGAGTATAAAAATCGGTCACCATCGTGGCGTGGTACTTACTATCCACTTGAGCAGCCTATACCTGTCACGGCCCAAAATCCTAATCTAGGTCGTGATGGCGCCCAACAACGGGGTTAGGCAAGCTAACATAAATTTCACTAAGTGTTCCTTTTTATTTGATTCAATTATTCACCCAGTTACCGAATTTAACAAGTTAAATCATGATATCGGAAGATAATAACCCAGTGGAGATAAAATATCTATAAAGAAGCGTGAGCCAAAAGACGAGCATATGTATATATACATCCCAAAATCCCAACATAACCACTACGTGTGTGCCAGGAACTAGTGTCATGAGTGTCACGGGCATACTAACAGAATAACCAAAAGATAGAATATACAATCCCACTGTCTGATAAATAGACGGGAAACAAAAGTAAATGAAACTCCATGGTGTTGTTGGGGATCGCCAGAAGAAGCAGCTCACCGTGAAGTCAGGTCCGCTACGGTCAATATCTAGCTCCGGCCTGATAACCAGATGCACCAGCCTCAGAACCTGTAGAGTTAAGTACAGAAGTGCAGCATGAGTACATAAATAATATGTACCCAGTGAGTATCCCGTCTAATCTCGAAGAAGTAGTGACGAGAGGTCGACTTGACACTCACTAAGGTCCAATAATATAACATACGACATGATATAATGAAATACAGTAGGCAGGTAAGGCAGTGAGCAACAAATACATAACAAGTACAGGAATCCAAGTAGCTACTGAAATTAAACAACAATGCACACTTTCCGTTTTTCCAAGTATCTGTCAAACCAATATCTTTCAATTCGTCGTGATACGGACTCGCTCGAATTTCCGGAACGTGAAAAACAACAACAAAACTCAGAATTTGACCCCAAAACCAAATTGATTCAAACTTAAGAACTTCAAGTTCTTGATTTTTATAACGATGTGCTGGACCGACCTATAATACTCGTAATGACTTCAAATTTTTCAGGCAAGTCATAAATGACATAACGGAACTATTCACGGTCTCGAAATTCCATTCGGACCTCGATAGCATAAAATCACGTTCCAAGTCAAATTTCAAACTTAAGGAAATCCTGATTTTCATATTGGGCACCAAACTGCTCCCAGGTCATTGAAAACCCGTTCCGGGCATACGCCCAAGTCCGAAATCATCATACGAAGCTACTGGAGCTGTCGGAACTCGATTCCGAGGTCGTTTGCTCAAAATGTGGACCGAAGTCAAACTTGGCCAAAAAGGCCAACCTTAAGGAACCAAGTGCTCCTATAGCCCCCTAAACACTTCCAAATCCCGAACCACCCGTCCCCGCAAGTCATAAATCACGAGGAGTCACTATGGGATGTTTCATTTGGGGGAACGGGGTCCAAATACGCAAAACGACCGGTCGGGTCGTTACAATACCGAACCTGAGTCAGACCTTCCAATAGGCCGACATCATATGGGGATCAGAGGAGGAGGAAGCACTGGCAGCCTTAAGGAACCTGTTACTGAAAGATGAGGACATGGATTGTTGTGTAATTGTCGAGGAGGAGGAGGAGGAAGGCCCTACCATCCAAGCTGTGGGAAAAGGATCATTCCTCATAAATTGGATTGTCAGACCATCCAAGGCCCGACGAGTCCTGGGGTAGCAAGGCTGAACAAGCACTGTTTATTTTGTTTGCTAAGAAAATGATTTCCTTTTTGCATTGCTTGTTTTAAATAAAATCTCCAGTGTTCCAAAACGTTGTTTAAATTATTGAAACCATTTCAATGAATCGATATTCATTATTACCATTTTCCTCTCATATCTTTATCTATACAGCATTACTATTTCCTGTCTTGATGAACCGATGATTGTGACATGTAATGAGACAACGCAACAAAAAGATAGTGATTCAGAGGAAGAAGATGTCATACTCGAGGAGATTGTCAAAGAAATAGAAGATTTTGAGAACAAGCCTAAGTCCAATCTGGACGAAACAGAAGTAATCAACTTGGGAGATTCTGAAACTGTCAAGGAGACCCGCATCAGCATTCACCTGTCGCCGTCAGAAAAAGAAGAGTACACAGAATTCCTGAAAGAATATGAGGACATATTTGCATGGTCGTACGATGATATGACCGGTTTAAGTACATCCATTGTGGCTCACAAGTTGCCCACAAACCCAATGTGTCCACCAGTGAAGCAAAAACTCAGGAAGTTCAAGCCTAACATGAGTCTGAAAATCAAGGAGGAGGTTACTAAGAAAATCAAGGCCAAGGTCCTCAGGGTGGTTGAATATCCAACATGGTTAGCCAACATCGTGCCAGTTCCGAAGAAGGATGGAAAGGTCAGGGTTTGTGTCGAGTATCGGGATCTCAACAGAGCCAGCCCAAAGAAGATATGATAAAAGTACCGCCAAATGAGCTCAATGCAACTAGCTCGCCTTGGCCATTCGCCGCCTGGGGAATGGATGTCATTGGTCCGATCGAGCCCACCGCCTCAAATGGGCACCGATTCATCCTGGTAGTTATTGATTACTTCACCAAATGGGTCGAAGCAGCATCTTACAAGGCAGTGACTAAGAAAGTCATGGCAGACTTCGTCCGCAACCGAATTGTTTGTCGGTTCGGAGTTCCAGAATCAATCATCACCGACAATGCCTACAATCTCAACAGTGATATGATGAAGTCCATGTGTGAGACTTTCAAAATCAAGCACAAGAATTCCACAACCTATAGACCTCAGATGAACGAAGCTGTAGAAGCCGCCAACAAGAATATCAAGAAGATACTAAGGAAGATGGTGGAAAATCACAAACATTGGCCCGAGAAGCTGCCATTCGCTTTGTTAGGATATCGTACCACAATCCGCACATCAACCGGGGCAACTCCCTACTTGTTGGTTTATGGTACAAAAGTTGTTTTTCTTACCGAAGTGGAGATTCCTTCTTTGAGAATCATACAAGAAGTTGATCTCATCGATGTAGAATGGGTAAAGAGCCGTTATGCGCAGCTAGACCTCATAGACGGAAAAAGGATGAATGCAGTATGGCATGGGCAACTATATCAGAACAGAATGTCCAGAGCCTTCACCAAAAGAGTCAAGCCGAGACAGTTCACACCGGGGCAACTGGTGTTGAAGAAGATCTTTCTGCATCAAGATGAAGCCAAAGGGAAATTCTCTCCCAACTGGCAAGGTCCATACATGGTCCGCAGAGTATTGAAAGGAGGTTCTCTTATACTTGTAGAAATGGACGGAGAAGTCTGGCCAAAACCGATCAACTCAGATGCAATCAAGCGATACTATGTGCAACTCTTTATGCTTTCCTCATGTGATGTAAATTGAACTACACTCGACCTGATTCCTATTTAAGAGGGGATACGTAGGCAGCCCTGTAGGTTCGGTCATAATTCAATAAAAATCTTGTTTCCCCCATAATCAGAAACTGGGGCAGAATTTTGAGGACCCTCAAAATTCAGAAGCAAGTTCAGCCAATCACAGCAGGTGCAACAATCAGATATGTCAATCCATCTAACTGGGGCAGAATTTTGGGGAGGACCCTCAAAATTCCATAGCAAGAGAAGTCGCAATGTCTCGGATCATGTCACGGTCACTGGTTTATCTAACCAATTTCTAAAATAATATTTTTTACTATGTCTTCAAAAACTATGCATGCTTGCTTGTAGAATAACTCTATTTAGCCAACGCTACCCCAATGATTTGAATAGGATCTTCAGACTGAGCAAGCAAGTCAAGAAAGCCGTCGGAGGCACGAACCGACCTCCCCCTTTACAAAACTCACAATTTTTCTTTAGATGCAGGAACAAAGAATATACACGCCTCAAAGTCACAATCTTCATAGCGATCGCGATACCGAAATCTACTACCAGCTAAGAAAACTCCGTTATCATCTGCTATTTATTCTATTTCTCTACATGAGGCTAAGCCCTGCCTCCATATTTGCATAAGGCTAAGCACTGCCTTCATTTGCATGGGACTAAGCCCTGTCCCGCATCTTGCATCAGACTAAGCTCTGTCTCCATACCTGCATGAGGCTAAGCCCTGCCTCCATATTTGCATAAGGCTAAGCACTGCCTTCATTTGCATGGGACTAAGCCCTGTCCCGCATCTTGCATGAGACTAAGCTCTGTCTCCATACCTGCATGAGGCTAAGCCCTGCCTCCATATTTGCATAAGGCTAAGCACGGCCTTCATTTTCATGGGATTAAGCCTTGTCCTGCATCTTGCATGAGGTTAAGCTATACCTTCATACTTGCATGAGGCTAAGCCCTGCCTCCATATCTGCATAAGGCTAAGCTCTGCCTTCATTTGAATGGGACTAAGCCCTGTCCCGCATCTTCATGAGGTTAAGCTCTACCTCCACCTGCATGAGGCTAAGCCCTGCCTCCATATTTGCATAAGGCTAAGCATTGACTTCATTTGCATGGGACTAAGCCTTGTCCCGCATCTTGCATGAGGTTAAGCTCTACCTCCATACTTGCATGAGGCTAAGCCCTGCCTCTATATCTGCATAAGGCTAAGCTTTGCCTTCATTTTCATGGGACTAAGCCATGTCCCGCATTTGCATGAGGTTAAGCTCTACTTCCATCTGCATGAGGCTAAGCCCTGCCTCCATATTTGCATAAGGCTAAGCACTGCCTTCATTTGCATGGGACTAAGCCTTGTCCCGCATCTTGCATGAGGTTAAGCTCTCCCTCCATACTTGCATGAGGCTAAGCCCTGCCTCCATATTTGCATAAGGCTAAGCACTGCCTTCATTTGCATGGGACTAAGCCTTGTCCCGCATCCTGCATGAGACTAAGCTCTATATCCATACCTGCATGAGGCTAAGCTCTGCCTCCAATTTACATTTTCGCCGAAACTAAGCGTTGTCTCTTCGACATTATCTATTTTTCTCTCCTTCGGGCTAAGCTCTGCCCTCAGTTTAGCAAGACTATGTCTTGTCTTGTTGACATCATATTATTGCATCTCATGGGCTGAAATATCGCCAATTTGTCCAAAGGCGTCATAGTCTAAAGGCATCATCCTCATAGCCGGAAGACACCATGTCATGGTCCGAGGATCTCTTAAATTTGCATATCATTATTCAAAGGCGTCATGGTTCGGAGGCACCATCATCATTGCCCGAGAACATCATTTCATGGCCTGCGAATCTATCACTGAATAATTCATGGACCATGACATCATGGTCTAATGACGTCATCCTTAACCGTCCGAAGACAAGTTTCATGGTCCGAAGGGAATTTGCATCATGTTTAAATTTCGCACAAACATGCGCTCGTAGCATCTCTTTATTTGCAGGTGACCCAGCAAGCAACCGTCATCCCAATAGGAGCAATCCCGCTCTGATTCCCTCAGCTATCTCAAACTTGACCGCTCACCACAACCATTCTTTCACCTATCCCGAAATCTCGTATCCGTTCTTGTGATGACTTTATCAATATATTCCGCCGATAAATCCAAAACTACACACGGCCAGATTCTTGTATAACTAGGGATATGTAGGCAGCTCAGAAATCAGAGTGCGGCCTAAATCTCTCAAACCTTCTTGCTCGGTCACAATTGGCCATCATATCTTTACCCAACAACTCTTTCATCTTTCCCGGGTAAAGAGAGGCGGTTGTTGATACCCAGTTTTTTCCTATAATATTTTTTTAAATGCATATATACCTTTAAAACTATGCATTAGCATTAACTAGTATTTTTCCATAATTTGTACATTTTTTAAATTAATTTGCCCTAGTATTTTATCTTATATAAATAATTGCAAATGGCATCACAAATGATTTTAAAGCATTTCATGATTTAATTTTGCTATTTATAGCCATATTAAGCTCAAAATATTTGCGCAAATATCCAGATTTACACGTTTTGGTTACAATTGCAATAACTTTGCAATTATAACCCATGTATACATTATTGCATTATACTACTAGAAAATGGCTCGTTGTATTTTTAAAATGTTGAGTAATTATTTTTAAGCACTTTTTATGCATGAAAATTATTTTATAATCTGTTAATTATTTTATAAAATATTTTTTATAAACTATTTGGGGTATTTAATAAATAGCCCTTTTGTTTACAAACCTAACTCCTCTCTAACCAACCCAAACCCCTTTAAATTTGGCCCAAATATAAGTTGCCCGACCGAATACCCCCATCCAGTCCTGACCGTTGATCATTTAGATCAACGGTCCAAATTTTCCCTTCCTTAATTAAACCTAAATGACCCCCTAAACCCTCTCATTTTCCCTCCTCTCACCCGCCGTCGCCGGCGTATATCTCAGTCCTGTGATGCTTCCTTGTCTTCTCCGGCCGATCCTGACCTCTTACTAACTATGGTTCTTTGGATTTTTAGATCCTTGAGAGGATCTCAAGGAACCCAAGCGGTTCTGGGATAAAACTTTGCTCGATAGCCTGTCTCAGGCCATTTGCTCGACTATGAGTAAAAGATCTTTCTTATTTTGTTACGAATCTATGGTTTCTAAACCTATGTTCTCATCTGTGTTATATTTTCTAAGAACCCTAGTCTATTACATTCGATCATTTCCAGATCTGTATAGATCTGAGATGAATCGAGCACTATCACATGTTTTTCCCTGAAAATATCTGGTTTAAACTGGTTTTCCGACTTTTCTCTAAACTAGGGTTCATTACGAGTTATTTTTCAAAGGTTTTCTGACTTCTAAATGTTTAATAGATTCTCCCTTCATCTTCTTGATTGATCTGTGCAAAAGTACTTAAACCTAGTTGATTTTGTGCGATACTCTGGCTTTTTCTAACTTTGCTTCGATTTTGGGTATTGTTCTATGTTACCAGTCATGTTACTTTGCCCTATTTCTGGGACTTAAACGTTTTCCTTTGTCAAATAATTATTTTGTGATTTTTACCCTAATTAATCTCTATTAGGGTTCGCATTTGTTTTCCGGCTAATTTCTGTATTTTTTGTGAAGTTTACTTAGCCTATTTTCTATTTGTGGAAATTGATATTTCTTTCCAGAAATAAGTATTACTTTGAAATTTTGGCTGATTGATTTGCTCTGTTAGAGATTTGTATGCCTTAGTCTTGCCTATTTCCTTGTTTACGACCTTACTTATTCATCCTTGCCTTATTTAATTGCCCGTATAACTATGGATTCTTACTGATTACTTATTTGGTTTGATTTGAACTTCTTCCCTTAATTAGACCCCTGATTATTTTATTTTGAGCTCCCTTATTTGGTTTGATTCAAACTTCTTGCCTTAATTAATCCCTGTTATTACCGTTTGGCTGATTACCCCTAATTAAGGGAGGTTTATTTTGAACTCTTTATATGATGGGATTCTGTGATTTCCTTAATTGTTGGCTTCTGATTTCTTTTACCTTGTTTGTCCTACTCTTAAACTACTATATAAACTCTCTTATTTTACCTCTCACGACACGAACACTAAGTTCAGAACACACACTCACACACAAACTCTCTTTTCTTTCTCTACTACTTGTGATAACTATTGGCCTAGCCGGTTGAAAGCCAAGGCTAGACATTGGAACTATACCTGCTTTACATTCTGCACTTTCTTCTTTAATTGGTATGTCTCTAGTTAAATTTTGAAACTCAAACTCCATGTGTTCCATTCCTGCACTAGTTCAATTGGTTATGTATTCAATTTGTTTTCATGTTTACTGTATTATTCAGCATGTCTAAATTCTGTCTTCTCTTGATTCAATGTGTAATCAGCTTGTCTAAACTTCACTTGGTTATTTGATACTTGTCCATCATGTTTACTCGGTCCTTGCTTACTCCCCTTAACTGGTGTGATCATGTTAGTTAGTCTCCTAATGCATTCAATTGGCCCTAACTGTATGTCTAATTCTGTCCAATACACCCTTGTTTTCAACATGATTTTGCTACATCCTTACTCTATGTCTTAACTGCCTATTCCCATGGCTAACATGTTAAGTCTCTAAGACTCCTAAGTGTTCTATGCATTTGTTCCCTATATGCCTCTTCTGTACCCTGTTCATGTGCCCCCTAATGTGAACTCTATGTATTCCCAACCCCCTTCACCCCTGTGTGTAAAGCTGCCTATTAAGTGGTTGTAATTATGGGCTTTCTGAGTCTGTGTGATTGTATACTGGCTCTTCTCAATTGATTTCAAAATTGTTTTCCACTCTTGAGTATTTTCTTAAAAAAAATTTCCACTTCTGAAAACTTTTCACTCCTAAAGTTACCTTTACATTGTTTTTACTAAGTCTTTCAAAACTATGTCAAGCACTCTCCTTTTACTCTTAGACTATTAGGTTCTGCCCCTCCAGTGTGTGTACTGCCTAGGAATCAATGAGATTCCTCCGAACTCTGGCACACTGGGGCTGACCTTTCCACACTGCACAAAACCAGTTCTCCATTTTTAAGAAAGGTCTTGGTTTGAGCACTGCCCGGGATCCTTGAGCTCCTTAGGGAACTCTGACACACCAGGACATTGGCTATGAGATTCTTGGCATTTGAAACTATATTGAAGGCTTGGCATTCCCAGGTTTACTTTGGGCCTGATTCAGGCTCCCTATAGTATAGTATACATTCATTTATGTAATTTATTCAATCCTGGTTTGTAATAATATCCTCTGTAAACAGATATTGGGGTAATTAGTGGAAAGGGGAGGGTTGCTATATGATTCTGTGGGGTAAACTGGGTAGAAATCATGCTCTAGGTTTTACATTATGTTGATTTGCAATAGAAATCATATTCTAGATTTATGTTATGCAATAGATATCATGCTTTAGGATTGCTATGCCTATTTGCATAAAAACCATGCTAAATTTGTGCATTAGATACCCTGCCTTAGGATACTCACGTTTTTTGCTTTCACCTATTAGAAATCATGTTGTAGTTCATCATTTTATCTCTGACTCAACTCAAGTCATAATCACATGGAAGCCTGTTGTTAAAATCACTGCTATAATTATGCTTAATCAAACTACCACCTCTCTCTGTGCATTGGAAATTCTGCCCTAGGACTCTGTTTGCATTTGCTCTAAATCGTATCTATGTCACTTAAATGATCAACTATGTACAAAGAGGTTTAAAAAATGGCCCCAACACATAGATATCATATTTTAGTATAAATATACCTTAAATCAGTTGTTATAACACTCATCACCTAGATCAGCATGCCCATAGGATTTAATAAAACTCAAGCTGTTTTGATTAATTCCCAGAATTCCGATCTCATTTTAGACAGCATGTTTATAGGAGTATTACAGTCCCACGCCTAGGCAAGCCTTAGGTAATTAATGGTCTTAAAATTGTGAAGTTTTGCTCTGTTAATTTTGTGTGAAACTGCCCAGGTTTAACATGGCTTTAAAATCAGTAGGCAAACTGATTAGGATTCTGTCACTTTGCTTAAAAACAATGTCGCATATTCTATGTTTGTGATGCTCGCCAAAGATATCATGCTCTAGGACCTCATTTGAAACTCTTTAAAATCTGCTATTTGAGACGTGCTACTTATTTGTTTATGTGTGGAGGTAAACATGAGCCCCCTTAATTGCTTCCCTATTTGACAGTCCTATATGTTATTTTTTGTCACTTAGATTTTACCTTTTAAACACCTTAGTATGGTCTAGAACTGCCTATGTTTAGAGATCATAAACACCTCCAGGACCACAAGGAAGGGACGGGTAAAAGCACGCTTAGAGGTCGTTAATTAAAATCTCTTATATAAACCACTAAGGGGAGGGTAATGGGTAGTAGAAGGATATGATGACCTGTGCGCTAATGCCACGTGTAGCCCCTCTAGTTGTGGAGGATTACCGGGTATTGTACAAATGTGATCCTATAAGCTAACCACTCTAGGACTTCCCTTATTACTTTTACATATGTGTGCTTAGAATGCTTATCTGTTAAAAGTCTTTTATTCTTTTACATATGTGTGTTTAGACTGCTTATCTGTTAAAAGTATTTTATTCTTTACATATGTGTGCTTAGACTACTTATCTGTTAATTGACTAATTCACAAAAGTAAGTTTGGTCGGGACCCACCATTGTAGACCTCGAAGAGTGCCTAACACCTTTCCCTCTAAGTAATTTCACGCCCTTACCCAATCTCTGGTAATGCAAACTGGTTTCATGAGTTACTTTCAATAGGTGCCCTAACGAACCTTAGTTCGTTAGGTGGCGACTCTTCAACTTCTTGTACCCCTTTCCCAAAAGAAAACGAGTTGTCCCAATAATGTTGAAACCCTGACTCCGCAAAAGGAAAAAGGGGGCGCGACAACTACTATGTGTGCAGGAGTTCTAAAAGTCACTTGCTTCAACCTACAATCAACCAATGCATGGTGCCTATGGAGCCAATCCATACCAACAATAACATCATAGTCTTGGAAGAGCATTTAAAGCAAGTTTGCAGGGAAGACTAAATTTTGAATCATGAATGGACAATCTCGATAAATCCTATTAACAACAGCCTGATAACCTAATGGACTCGTGACAAGCACATCAAAGTCAAGTCTCATAGATTTAACAGTTTTAGGAAATGCAAGTGATGAGCAAACATAAGAGTGTGAAGATCCAGGATCAAATAATGTAACAACAGATATGCCAAATAACTGAAATTTAGCAATAACCACGTCCGAGCCATCTTGGTCATTCTTCTGTCTCATAGCATAGACTCGTGCAGTAGCTCTTGACCCACTAGCCTGATTAGTTGCACTCAAACCTGTTGCTTGCATATTTCTAGGTCTTGCGCCTCTATTAGCTTGAGAATGAGTAGTGATAGCTTTTGAACTAAGCCCTCTGTATGTGTAGAAGAAAGAGGATTAGGATTAGGACAATCCTTCACTTTATGATCCAGGCTTCCACAATTAAAACAAGCTTGGTCAAATCCCACACTAAAAATCAAATATCATTGACTCATAACCTCACGAGTCTACGTATATAATTAGATTCTCAATTCGAGTTCAAATCGATGTTCAAATCATCAAAAGTACTTTATTTTTCTTCAAGTAAAAAACCCTTATTTTCTCCTTTTGGTTCCTGATTCTAAGACAAAACTAAAGATAAATTTATGTTATAATCATATATCTAAGTAAGAATCACGTACTCCATCATTATAGATTAAAAATCTCTTCAAAATTACCTCAATCCGAGCTCTCTAGCTCCCAAAATGGTGAAGAATGAAATAAAAGTCACTAAAATGGACCTCTTTTATACTTGATTGAGATCTGGTTTCAGTGCATTAGGAACCAATGTCTTTGTGCTTGGATGAAAGTTTCAAGGTTTAGGTTTCAATAGTACAACCACAGCTTCTCGATGCCCCGGGCACTGAAACCTGTAGCTTTCCAGAATTGTACAATCTTCTTCAAATGCGTCAAAACTCACCCGAACCCCTCGAGACCGTTCCAAACCATTTCGTCTTGTTCAATACCCTACATAGACAATCTAAAGGCTCAAGAAACGAAGTAAAATGCTACAACACAAAATAACAACTCAAGTCAAATAAAAAAATCCTTAAAAATTCTAATTTTTATGCAATGGTGCCCAAATGCTCCTGAGCCCCTCGTGTCTTACTTTTGAAAGTCCGTACAAGTCCAAATACACCATATAAATTTATTAGAAGCTTTAAACCAGGAATCAAGTTGTAAAACTACTTCTTTTAGCCTTTAACCTTCCAAATATCAAAGATAAAATTTCAAATCCTGAACCTACCAAGTCTTAAAATATAATACTAACAAATCACAGAACATGATCCTACAAATTATAGTGATCGATTGGATCATTACAGAGTCATCACGAACTAACTCTTAACTAAACATCTCGTTTTACAATAAAAGAAAAGAAAATAAGTAAATAATTTACGAAATGATAAAAACATGCGGAAGTAAACACAAAAGTTGTACCCTACGAGATGAGGTAAAGTGAAGTTGCTTGTCCACAACGTGCTCCTTGATGAAAGAGAAAAATCGTAAAAAGGTTTGGTCAGTGAGGTCTTTGCAACACATTTTCTCACCTAGCCGTCGCCCTCCCTCTCTGCGGCGCCACCCTCCATTTTCACTGTCCTCCTCATCTTTCTGAGTAGTTGACGTAGCTAAGGTTTTATTTTCTCTCTCTTTTCATCAGGTATATACCTCTATTTGTTTCCATCTGAATATCACAAAATCCCTTTATTCCCACAATCCTTTTTATTTATTTCAAAATTTTAGTAGTCTAGTTTGAATATTCTGAGTGAAGACCTTTAACCTCTTTTCATTTGACCATCTGAAGTTCGAACTTGGCAGTTTTCTACTTTGCTCAGTAAGTAATTCTTTTTATTAATTAAGGTTTTGTGCAAAGCGGATGTTAGAGGCTGATTTGTGTGTTAGGTAGATTTGTAATTTGTTTGTCCCTATAGATGGCTTCTTTAATTGGGTTTCCTTAGTTTATTTTTGCATTGTGGGCTATCTGTTTCTTTTGGTTTAGATTTTAGATCTAGTTAATTTTGTGTGCAAATGAATTGATGTCTTTGTGATTGTTAATTTTAGCGGGAATACTTGGGGAAGATGACTGTCTGAAGGTTTAGCCTTATATAAATATGGTCAGTGGCGTAGACGGAAGCTGGTCAGTCGACCATCCTTCGTTCAAAAATAGTAAATGCAAGCATGTCTTCTACTTTTTATTTTGAAAAATAATTAGTATTTTTTTCCTTGGTTATATGATGAAACGTTATTTGTTTGTCTGCGAGATGTTACTCATCCATGTTTCGCATGAACAGATGTTCCATCTTAATTAATGTTTCTGGCATTCAGGATGAAGCAGTAAAATATTGCAGAGTGAAACTTTATTTCTTCTTTGGGTGGGCAGAGTGACTTGAAGTTCAACGTGTGAATTTGGTCACTGTGTTTTGTGTTTGATCAAAATGGACGAAAACGGTCTTGATCTGAGCTTGGGTCTGCCCTGTGGTGGAGGGGCTGCCTCCGAGAAAAGTAAAAGTGGGAGCTCATCGGATTCTAAGGTTGAGGAAGTTGATAGAGACGGCAAGATGATCAATGATTTCAAGAACTTTCTGGATGGAGGCACTAGCAGCCAAAAGCATGATTCTGGTGTGGGTTCTCAGAGAAGTGATTCAACCAAACATGAGGGGAACTTGCTCTCCAGCATTAGTGTTGACGCAGATGCTTCTAAAAAGTTAAATAGTGGAGGATTCTGGGTTCAAAATGATAGTAGACCTATAGAAGTTGAAGAAGATAGGAGAGCTGATGTGGGTGACAAACGAAAAAATCTTTTCAGGGAGTCAAGTCAACAGAAGAAGCAAGAGAGAGAAGGTCATCATGCTGATACGCATGACAAGACCAGGACATCACACATTTCAATAACCACAGATGAAGGTTCAACTGCAGAAAATGAAGATGTAGCTGATTCTGAAACTGTGGGTTCAACATCCAGGCAGATTTTGCAGCATGATGAGAGCTCCAAGAGATTTGTTGGTTTAGCTGAGGTTCATAAGGAGCTTCGCAGTGTTCCTGCTTCAAGTGGTGTAGAATTAATAGGACAAAGAAGGTTTACTATTTCTTCAGAGAAGGATGTTAAGTTTGGGAATATACCATATACTATCCCATTCCAAGGCCAATCAATAAACATCATGAACTTGCCTTACTCTATGCCTCTGAATTCTAACACTGTTAGTACAGCAAGTACGACTAGTTACCCAATTCCTGGCATGATGCAAGTGATGGCTACCACAAGTGGAGATAGACCAAGAAGCCAGCCTGTCATACCTGCAAACTTGCCCTTAATGTTTGGCTACTCTTCTGTACAGCTTCCAACATTGGACAAGGACAACCTCCGCGGTGTGGCTTCTCATCTTCAACAGCTTCACCCTTCCCATGGAAGAGGTCCTCTGGGCTCAGATACGCAGAAAGATGGACCAAATATTTCTCAAGGTTTTCTTTTTAACTCTATGGATTTTCGTTTGGATTAAAATGATGAAAAATCTTATTTAGATGATCCATAGCACTTGACAAATAATAGAAAGAATATTTTGGAATAACCAAAAGAAAGCTAAAATGAAAGCTACTCTTTAAATTGTAAAGAAAAAGATGGTAAACAGAAGCAAACTGAAAAGTTATCAATTTCATGCTAGCTGAATATAATGCAGAGTAAAAGATAAAATGCAAGTATATCCTACGTTACAGAATTAAAGTTAATTGAGCTTTTGGATTTCATTGTATAGTTCCCAAATATAGCTACATAGAGATCATCCATCATATATCAGCTCATGATAAGTATAACAAAATGTTCGAAGTCATTTATTTTCTGTTCCCAACTCCAAAATCACCATAGATTATCGGTTGCTGATTATAAGTTATTAGATATCCCTAACCAGCACAGTTATTTCGGCCAATACTTTATTTGTTTCACATACAGGTTTCTACATTCTGTTAAATCTATTTATTTTTAAGGGTAAATTGAATAATAGTCACTGCATTATTTATATTATTGTTGGATGTTTGGTTAATCGTAAATATACAATGTATAATCTAAAACATATGTTAGCTGTAAATTTGATTGATATTTCTTCTTCTAATAGTACTTTGGCCTATATTACATTATTTCATCTACTTTAAAATTTAGCTTATTATTTAAGTTAATTTAAATTAAAATTTATAACTATCCTTCTTAGATTTAGTAAAGATCATGCTAAGAGGAAATGTAATACGAAAGTTATGATAAAAAAATAATTATTTCTTTTCTCTTCTAAATGTAGTCTAAACATTGACAATTTTAATATCGCTATTACAAATTGTACTAGAAACAAATGAGGGTTAAAAGGAGATGGTTAACTAAACTTGAAATAGTATAAAGGACAACTTTGTCATTTACATGCTCCAATGCTTGTATTGTTAATATGTGCATAGTTATGTCCATGTTGATTTCAATATAAACTAATAAGCAAAATACCCGCAAACTAATACATGTTTCTTAATATAGAAATGAAAAATGGCAATCCAACACCCGAAAGTTAAAGCGAAATTTAATGCTGGGATTATTTCCGGTAATAAAGGTGACACAACAATCACTAATATTATCCAAGTCAAGAACTATCTTGGAAATTTGAAGTCGGATTATTTCCGGTGATAATGGTGACGAAACGACTCCTTATATTCAGTGTTTTGGAAAGCGAGAAGCGGAAAAAAGCGAGGAGGCTTCGGTGAGAAGCGAGAAGCGCTTTTTTTTCATGTGAAGCGCAATTTAACACATACTAAAAAAATTACATAGGCAGAGATAAATGACCAATAACTCAATAAAAATAACATATTAAGCAAATGTTTCAATTCTAAAATTAAGAAGTAAATAATAGATACTAAAACTAGATAGTCAATAATACTCGAAAGACATAACATATTAAGCAAATGCAAAACCAAATCACAATGGAGCAACATTCGATTCTTCAACAAGATCTCCAAACTTTTGAAGTGCCATCATGTTCGAGTTATTATATTGGTCATCTTCTTCTTCATCGGAGGCTTCATCAAATAGGGTTCTACCTGAACTTGTAGTTTCTCTTTCTTTGCTCCTTAAAGTACTTCCCCTGAAACCATAAATATTTTCCTCAACTCCACTTGCCATAGCAATATGACCAAAAGTGAGATCTTCTCCTTCATATACTTCTTCTTCTTCATGATTTTGGGGGGCTTCGGTTAACCATTCATTTGCTTCATCAATGTTATCCGACAAAATTGGATCAATGATATTGTGAGCTTTGTAACGACGAGCCAATGTTCTATTATATTTAACGAACACGAGATCATTGAGTTTCTTTAGCTCAAGCCTATTCATCTTCTTAGTATGAATCTGCACATAAGTTGTAGAAAGTAATTAACAGGAGTACTTAGGACAATTGAAATACACTTTAATTTAGTAATAATGTTATATAGCTTCTCACATGTTCATTAACGCTCTTATTTCTCTCGTATCCAGATGAGCTACAAGTTAAACTTTCTAATAGGAATTGTTGCAAGTTTGGAACTTCATAACCAAATTGCATCTACCATTCAACTATAGAAGTATTATTTAGAAGTTTATAACTTAAAAGTTAAAGCTCTAAAGAGTGAAAACAATTGAAACAACTTGCTCACATGGTGCCAATTTGGTTCTGGCTCTAATGGCCGAAGCTAATTCAAGTATTCCATCGGTTTGCATATACACACTAAGCTCTTCCCTTATTTTGTCTTGCATCGCTTCATCTGGCACCGGCCTCGCAACACATGCATGATACCCCCTCCACACTTCTTTATCTAAAGTCTTATTCTCGTTTTTTGTATAAAGAACACGAGGTTTAATATGCCCTGCTGCATGCAAAGGTTGATGAAGTTGAACCGTCCACCTTTCATCAACGATTTCAAAAACTTTCCGGTATTTCCTCCTATCATGATCAAATGCCTTCTCAATAACTTCTTTGTCCCTATCCATGGCTTCATAAATGTATCCCATTGGTGGTTTTCTCTCCCCAGCCACCAAACGAAGTACAATAATTAAATGATTACCAACTTTAAGTGCTTGAACAATGTCATTCGAAAAATATGGACCAACAATATATCTTGCAACTTCTTTCCCAAGAGCTTCCTTTGCATAGATACTCTCACTTCATTTGGTTGACATGAACAAGGTTCACAATTTTTTCCTTTTTGCAAGTAAAAACTATGCAAAGTCATGATAGCTTTTGTGAATCTTGTCTTAGCCGGCTTCACCAAGTTTCTTTGGTTTGTGTATCTCCCTATCATGTTCAACAACAACGGTCTCTGACTAATGTAAGTATGTATCTTGACCGCATTAGCAAAAACTGTGGGAAATCAAATTTCATGAAGATTAAAATAGAAAATTAGAACCACTTGTTCACCTGTAGTATATGGGGCTAGCTTGAAAATGTCACCAAACATCAAGTTGATACAATGTGCAGCACAAAGAATCCAAAAAATATTCGGGAACGCTCGCTTCAACATGTCACCCGCTATTTTATTCTCACTTGCGTTATTGGTAACAATTTGTACAACATTTTTCTTTCCAACTCTCAATATTGTCTTCTCAAATAAGCTATACATTTTATTGGAATCGGTTGAAGAGTCACTAGCACCATAAGATTCAAGAAACACACTACCTCTTGGAGAATTCACCAAAACATTAATGACCATTTCCCCACATTTTGCTGTCCAATTATCCATCATAATGGAACATCCATAAGCTTTTTATTGCACCTTATGCTCCTCAACAATCTTATTTGTCTTCTCCACCTCCTTTTTTAGACAAGGAACTCTTACTTCGTGATAGGTAGGGAGTTTCATTCCTTCGCCATATTGGCGGCCTCGATGAATTCACCAAAACTATCACTGTAATTGACACAATTGAAAGGGAGCCCTGCATCACACATCCATCTAGCAAAAGCATCTACAACGCGCTCCCTTAAACTCTTCCTACTAGAATTTAAATCAACAGCTTCACCTTTTCTCTTTTCATTTGGTTTTGCGAGAAATAAAGATTAAGAGGACCTTTTCTCTTTTCACTTCCTTAACAGAATCCGGAACACTTGGACATACTTTGACATCTCTAAAACCACCAATTAGATGTTTCTTGTGACGTTCCACCGTTGTATATATTTTGACAAAAGATACATTGCACTATTGTGCTACTGTCAATTGCAACTCCACATGTCCAAGTTGGATATTGTTTTGGCTTGATGCCATTGAATAGTAAGATTCATTACAATCAACAACCAAAAAAAAAAAAACTGAACTGTTAAAACATGGCATAACAGTGAACAACAGAAAAACAAAGTAGAAACATAGTGAATAGTAGAAATAATAAGAAAAAACAGAACACAAGCATAAATTAGAAAGTAAGGCTGAACAGAGAAGAACTGAAAAAAATAGAAAAGAAGAAGAAAAAAGAGTAGAGGAGTCGAAAAGTGAACTCTGAACAGCAGAAATTAAAAGAAACAGAGCACAAGTAAAAACACAGGGCAGAACAGAGAAATGAGAACTGAAAATAATAGAAAAGAAGAAGAGAAAGAGAAGTAGAGAAAAGAGGAGAGGAGTCGATGAGTGAACAGTGAAGCAGAGAAAATCAGAAGAGGAAGAGAGAAGAAAGAACTGCGGAGAAGAAGAGAAGAAAGAACTGCGGAGAAGAAGAGTAACTTACCCGACGGGCAAAAGAGAAGAAGTCGAAGGTTGCAGTCGACACTTGCAGCCAAGAAGCAGATGTTTGGAAGAAGTGTGCGTGAGTTATTACCTATTGTTTTTTATAAAGCCCTAGGCTGGACCCCGCTTAAGGGAGCTTTTCTCGCTTTTTTCCATCCTCGCTTCTCGCTTTTAGGGTGAAGCGCGCGCTTATTTACCAACGGCAGCCAAGATGTGCCTATTGATGGTTTCCCTTGATTGTAGATGAGGTTGGTGAAATCTAGCAGCTAAGAGTTGGAGCTTCGGCCCGGGGAAAGGGAGGCTGTTTGAGTATATTATCATGATGCGTATTCCACTGAACATTGGCCCACTAGTATTTGTAGCATATGCAATAAGTCTTCGCTCGTAGTAAACCTTAACATTATGGTCTTCCTTAGGGTTTCAACGACTGTGAAGGCTTCAATAAGTCACTGTCAGAGGCCATCCCTCGTTGGAAGTTTCTCCTAGAAAAACAAATGATATAGATGTGTATGGGCTAGAAAGTTGGAATTGTTTTTGATGATTTATTTCCTTCAAGTGGCATAAACTAGGTTCAGTAGAAATTTATGAATGCTTAAACCTTTTTTTGTTTAGTCATTCTTTCGTGAAGGCTTCATGTCTTATGCATCCAGTTGTAGTTATAGGGAAACTGTGTCATTCAACATCCTAAAATGTCGGTTAATAGAAAGGAAAACTCACCTACCTATCCGGACAAAAAGGAGATTTTCACCTACGCCTCATCCAGTGAAAGGTTTGGCAAGAGGCATTTTTGCAACTCTCTTTTACTATCCTTGTCAAAAAATAAAGTTGAGTACTGGTGACTTGGATTAATTAGTAATACTAAGAATTGCAAAATATGGAATCAACCCCTTATACTTGCAGTCTCTCAGTTCAGCTGGATTTTGTATTTGGAAGGATTTGCTATCAGAAGGAATTTCTACACAAAGGAAAACTAATAAATATTCAAGAATAAATATTACCAGATTGCACCCAATGGTGTGCCCTAGTTGTCAATGAAGTGAGTTGAGAACTTGAGGTCTCAGGTTCAAATCCCGGCGGAGACAAAAACACTACGTGATTTCTTCCCATCTATCCAAACCTTGGTGAAAAGAGTTACCTTGTACTTGTTGCTTGCTGGTGGGAGTAGCAGGTATCCCGTGGGATTAGTCGAGGTACGCACAAGCTGGCCCGGACACCACGGTTATCCAAAAAAAAAAATTACCAGATCGAAAAAAGAATAAATATTCAAGATAACTGGGATAACAGGCATCAAAGTCTGTGAATTTTCAGGAACCACAACACCAGATTAAAATAGTCAAAGACCTCATATTTAAATAATACATACAATCATCTCAAGGATTCTGAATAATCTAAAACATCTAAATTTTCCTCAACTGACTTCTGCTTACACCGGAGCGGTAGATTTTCTTATCACTTAAATTTGACAACTGAACATGCTTCTTCTATCCATCAAAACATCATCTATTTCTCTCGTGCCAAATGCTCCACATAATGCAGAAAGGGTCTGTTCTCCAGATTTTTCCTAAACTCCCTTTCCTGCTTAATTGGGTTTTCCTGTTCATGCTCATTCTAATCTTCATGTTCCTTCTTGACATTTGACAGCAACTTTCAACTTGCATTAGTCTTTTTGTCCGTTCCTCTTATATACCTATTGAAATGCCCGTAAATTGCCTAAAAACTTATAATTTGCTGCATGATATGTCAAGAATTCCCGGCAAATATCAATTTGTTACATTCTGGATCCTGCATTGTCACTATTGCATAGATAAATATATGATTTGTTAATTCAATAATTGTCCAGCCTTATGACTACTAAGGCCTCATTTGTTTGCACTTAATGGATCTGAATTTTAATCATTCAGTTCTCACACATTAAGTGCGTTTGTTTTTAAAGTCTGAATCTTAATTATTCAGATCTTAATCGTTAAGTGTGTCTGTTTTTTTACTTCACAATCACTTAATGAGTCTGAATAGGTCTGTATCATTAAGATTTATAACAGAGACTTAATTTCATTAAGATGCTATCATCCATATATGTTTTTAACTGCCACAACCGTCTACCATTATCAACTACCATCATGACACCCACCACCACCATATTCAACCACTACTACCACCATCATCCTCAATCATAACCGCCACCATTGTCGCCTACCGCCACCCACCATCCCTACCACTCCCACCACCATCATTCTCAACGACAGCCAACACTTATCCACCTCAACTACCATAACTTACTATCCATCACCATCAACAACCATAGCTGGCACTGCCCATCATTACCAACTACCACCACCCACCACCATCTTTCTCAATCACAACTACCACCACCACCGCCCGCCATAATTAACTATCACCACCCACCACCACTATCTTCAATCATAATAGCTACCACTACCAATCACCACTAGTTACTACCCTAAACTACCACCATCAACCAAATCTACCACCAACCACCACTTTTAGTCGGGCATTCACAAGCACAATCATCAACTATCATATTTTAAAAAGCTTTATATTTTAGTGATGGAATATTAGATTAATTAGTATTTTATTTGAATTTTATGTTTATTAATTTTCAAATAAAAGTAAATTTTATACCTTCGGATGTTAAAAATCAAACAGTTTTAATCATTTAGTATTCAGATCTAAATACACATCTTAACATTCAGATGTGTATTCAGATTCAAATGTCTTAAACTTAATACACATCTTGATATTCAGACGTGTATTCATATTCAGACGTTTTAATCTTAAAAAATACAAATGAGGCCTAAGAAGTTCTTCTACTTGCTGTGTTTATGTAGCTACTACATCAACTATTCCGCACAAGTCATCTGATTCTGTACAATATGATGGGAGGGCAATGGAGTATGTGAAAGGCAATGGGAGACAGCATAAGGCAGAAGAAACTTCCACTTCTCGAGGGGAAGAAAATGTGATAGGAAGCAACATAAGCTTCAGGGCAAAAGACCCTTCTGAGCAGCCCAGAGCAGAAGCAGTTCCTTCTGAATTTTCAACTATAAGGCCAGGTCTTGCTGCAGATTTAAAATTTGGAGGATCTGGTTCCTACCCGAATCTACCATGGGTCTCAACGACTGGTCCTGGTCCAAATGGTAGAACAATATCTGGTGTTACTTACAGATACAGTTCCACCCAAATCAGGATTGTCTGTGCTTGTCATGGGTCTCACATGTCACCGGATGACTTTGTGCGGCATGCAAGCGAAGAGCAAACTAGTCAAGAACCTGGCACTGGGGTTTCATCATTTCCAAGTAGCAATCCGGCTGCCTCTGCCCAAAGCTGATTTTGAATATAAAATCCTGTGCTGAAGAATGAAGTCATCTTTCCTTGTATCTTCAAATAAATGTAGGAAGCAGAAGTATCTTCATAGTTCAAATGAAATGTGAGTTTCTGCATATATATCTTGATGCATATGCACATATCCCATTAAATGCTGTTAGTCTAGCCTCTGAAATTTATATGCTAGCAAAATATTTGTAATAAAGTATGACTTTTCTTTATCAAGTATATCATAAGCGCTCTGTCTCTGGAGCTTTCCATTTCACCGCACTGGAAGGCCTATTGAGTAGGTAAGTCCCTATTGTTAGTGGCCCAGTTATTTTAGAGCAAGTCAAAGAGGAGTGTCATTGCATGCATGTGAGAAGAGTTATGGAGTTCAAGGGCTGGCTATTGTTTTCTGTGGATATCTGTCAGGCACCTTCATGTTTTATTTGGGTCTGCAAACTGCAAATGATGCACAATGTTTTTTATGTCTGTTAAAACTCAGATTGAACCTCAATTTCGGAGAGAATTAGCTAGGGTTCTGATGTGTTTTCAGAGAAAAAATTTCGTTAATTCATGTTGTAGAAGTTACAGGTTGTCTTACGAAATGGGCCTAATGACTAATCTAACCTATTACATAGTACAAAATAAAGGGAAATTTTTGTTCCTATACCATATAGGAAACTACATTATCAAATATGTTCATAGTTTGCATATTAACCGCCATGCTAATAGTATTTTTACAAAATAGACAATTCATTAAAACAGAATAATTGTAGCTGTAGGATTCCTTATTTATGCGCGTGAATATTGGGGAATTAAAGATTTTTCCAGATATTTTCAAACGCAATTCACGTAGTATTCATTATCGACTGTTTCTATTCAAATTTTCCGATCTCTGTTTTAGCGAAACATTGTGTTTCAACATTTTCTTATTCCACAAATAAAAAAACGACTAAATCTTCTACAATTCTTCTGCAACAAACGCAATCATGTCCAAAATTCCAATTATGCTGCAATTGAATGGAAATTGGGATAGCTATGAGAGATTTAGAGAATTTCAGGTCGATGGCATTGTAGTCGATGAGGATGCGAGTTATAGTCTATTGATTTCTACAATAGCAGAGCAATTAATGATTGATACATCCGAAAAAATTATAGAAATCAAATACATTGTCAACGAGCATTGTCCTCCAATGAAAATTAGGAACGATATGGGTGTTCGTGTATACATGGAGACGAAAAAGGAAAACAAAAACTTAAGATCATATCTGCTATGTATAACTGTTCGTGATTTCAATATGGAATTGAGTATCACCAATGAGAACACAGTTGCAGGTTTGTGCTGTTACGTTTTCTATCGAATTCTGGTTGTATATCAATGTCCTACACTTTATCTACATCTTATAAACTACATGTCATAGTACATGTATGTATATCAGTATTGATTTTCACAATTTCTACAAAATTTCTACATTTATTCTATGATAAAACTACATATTATTTGAAAAAATGATATGAAATACATAATTTCAATATTTCTACAACTTATCTACAAAATAACTACAAAATGTTCATAACAGTATTTATCTTTATTTTCATGCAGGTTCGTCTGAAACAGTAAAGTTACTTGATATGTCAGCATCTCCCGTTATAGAGGAATATGAAAGTATAATAATTACAGAAAGTACACCAACTGTTATTGAAGAAAGACAAGTATACCAAGACAAGCAAACAATAGCAACTGCAATGAAGCACTATTCTGTCATGCACAAGTTCCAATTTAGGGTGAAAAGATCTAGTGCTAGAAGGTATGAACATATGAATGAGCAAAAGAGCATTATATTTTTATTTTTGTAGTTTATTTGTAATTTTTTACTTCTTTAGTTTTTCCTTGTGATAATGTTTATCAGTATTGTAGATGAATTGTAGTTATGTTGTATATAAACTGTATAATGTGTTCCTTTATGCTAAAAAATTCCTTTTTTTTACATCTACATAATAATCAATGTTTAAATTGTATTGATTTTGTAGCTACTGACTGAAATGTGTTGGTGAAAACTGTACATGGCACTTCAAGGCAACTAGCATAAATGATTCTGCAATGTTCAAGGTCAGAAATTTCAACAGGCAGCACACATGCTCTTTAATGGACAATACATTCATACAACGCAAACCTACTGCCATGGTAGTTGGTAGCATGGTTATTCCAAAATATTCTGATCCCAAGACAATTTACATACCAAAAGACATACAAACTGACATGTTGTCTGAACACGACGTGAACCTAACCTACATGCAAGCCTGGAGAGCAAAGGAAAGACTATAGAGTTTTTGAGAGGTCATCCTGCTGACTCCTACAACAAATTACCAAGTTATTTTTATATTCTTGAGAAGACTTATCTGGGATCTGTAGTTAAATTGAAGAAGACCGCAGAATGCTTCTTATATGCATTTGTAGCTATTTGTACGTCAATCAGTGGTTGGAAACATTGTAGGCCAGTAGTAGTAGTTGATGGGACCTTCTTAAAGTCAGCATACGGGGGAATAATGCTGACATCTAGTACAATGGATGCAGAAGGTAAAATTATAGATATTTTGTAGAATGTTTATATTATGTATATAATTTGTAGATATGTTGTAGTTTGTATGTATTTATCTTTCTATGTATTTTCAAATTTTCCAGTTAATTTTTTTTGACACATAATGTAGGTACAATATTACCATTGGCATATGCTGTTGTTGATTCAGAATACGACGCATCGTGGAAGTGGTTTTTTGAGCAATTCAAACATGCATATGGTGAAAAACTAAATATGTGTGTTGTTTTAGATCGGAATGAGAGTATCATGAAGGAAACATCCATTGTTTATCCCGGCATGCCACATTACTCTTGCATGTGGATTTGGACAAATATAAGGGCAAAGTTCAAGAAGGGTCATCTAAAGTTAAGCGAATTGTACTTTGCCACAATACGATCATACACTCTTGACTAACATACTCTGCAAAGGCAGCAACAAATACACCACAGTCGAGGCAATAATAAAAAAATGTCAATATTTACCAAAGAATTAGAAAAAAAGAGAGAGTTAAATGTATAGAAAGAAAGAAGATTTTTGTTACAGTGATCCTTATTTTTGCTGTGGTATCTCTTCGACGATCCACTGAATGTTAAGAGGGTCAGTAACAGGTTTCTCAATGTATGCATTTGTATTCTTGAAGTTGATGTCTTTACGCTTCCCATAAAAACCGGTGCATGACAAATACAAAGGGATAATAACAGAAAACTTGTCGACACAAGATTCAACAATAGGGTGATTGCGTGAAGAGACCATGGAATCATACACATAAAGTTGCCTGTCTGCAATGTCAAAAACAACCAACACCCAGTGGAATTTTTCTACAATGTTGACGGGCATGATGACATAATCAACTTCATCCCATGCAATATTTGCGAGTAGTCTATACCCCAATATGTATTCTGCTACAACGTCCCGGGGTTTGACAACAGAAAACTTCTTTTCTTGAGGAGAATTTTGGAACTTATCATAAATTTGTTCAATCCTAATCTTGAACAAACAATCTGTTGTAGTAAACTTGGTCTTGTTGTGGGGGCCATACTTGCTTTTTTTTATCAAGTAATACATTATAACATCAATGTGCTGCAAAATGTAGCACATTGATTATCTACAAGTTATCTTCAAATAATCTACACAAAACTACAAAATAACTACAATTACATTACAAACAGAAAACAAAGAATCTACAAACAAAATACAAATTATCTACAAATTATCTACAAAATATCTACAAACTGGCTACATTGATTCTTACCGAGTCATTGAGGACTTGTCCGGGGTGTGCCAGGGAAAAGAACCACTTCTTCTTGTCAACCTTTCCACTCCAAGATCTAACCATGGCTTAATTTGGTTGTCCTTTATAGAATACGGAGCCTTCCTCCTATATAAACAAATAGATATTAAAATTAAATTGTTGAATGAAGTGGATATGTAAAAGATGAATACTGGAATCAAAGTGTCAAATTGTGCAATCTAACCTCTTTGAACCTGTGTCGGTACCATGGTATAACCACTTGCTGAATTGATCCAACAACTCAGGATCTACATTTTGACCAATAACACTAGTAAATGGGTGTTTGAGATGAAAATTTGAGGTCCAACCGAGGTGCTGCCACCCGAACTATATAAAGGGAGAAATGGTCATCGGGCATGCTTTCCCGACTGCCTTGTTCTACCTTGATGCACAGGTGTTGTTTCATCTTGTATAGGCTCACCAAACTTAACCAACTGGGAGAAGTTATCAGGCAACTCAAAATCATCAAGTGTAACCTCCTTCTTCTCACCTCCGGAGTCTTCTGAATCACCTACATTCACAACATTTGCCTCTTCACATACATTGTCACCTTTCTCATTCACCTGTTCTCTTTGGGATGCTACTGTCACTCCGTGAATTGGAGATTGTGCATGCATATCTTCCCTCTCTGTAACACCATGTATATCTAGCTTAATAGAATGGTAAAACTATTCAGTCATAAAGCAAATATCTCTGAATACAATTTCATACCTGCATTCTCTTCATCAACTGCACCTTCAAAATGTGTATATAAATCAACACGTGCTGGAAGATTTTCTTCACCAATTGCACCTTCAACATGTTCTGTTTTTCCCCCCAATAAAAATGTTAAATCATACTGGATAATAGTGGCTTGGCAGTTTAAGGAGATATGTAGGTGTGTTATAAGATCTATATTAATCTGTAGATCTGTGTCAATACGCTGTTTTAATTGTATATATTTTGTATATATAATGTAAACATATTGTAGATATTTTGTAGTTATATTGTAGATATGTTGTATATATTCTGTAGATAATTGTAGATAAAGTGTAGTTATTTTGTAGATACCTGTTTTGCTGGTGCTGGCCTGCACTGGTTATCCACTAGTGAACTGAAATTGCTGATTGTTCTTGTCTTTTGGTTGGTCAGTATTTTTTGTTGAACTCCCAACAAACTGAAAGTTTTATATAGTTAGTATATATATTTTAGAGGTGACATAAATAGTTTTGTTATATGAATAAAATTCAAATCCTACCTTTGCATCAACTTGACCATTTTGACTGTTTATCACGTGCAAAACAGTCTTGACTGACTCATTTATTAGCACTCGAAGGCTACCTAGTTCTTCAAAGACATCTTTCCTAAAAGCTGCAAGCTTTTCATCGGCCTACATATAAAAAAAATACATAGTTAACTTCAGAATATGTCTTAACATACATTAAAGAACAGATGCACTATTATGTATACATCACAATGCTGTTTAGGAATACATGTTACCTTCTCAAGACCTCTTTCTAATTTTCTAATATTTTGAAGAATAGACTCCTTGTCCTCTTCTCCAATTGATTCTTTGGGTTCTAATGGAGGAGCATCAACTTTGGGATCCTCAGAAATATGTTCAACCTCTTCAATTATGTACTCAACTTTATCAGGAAAAGACATCACTGCAAGCTCTTCAAGAGATTCATTTATGTTGGTGAACTGAATGAGAAAAAAAAACAAATTATCTTGATTTAGGCAGAATATGTAGAAAAATTGTAGATATTTTGTAGGTAAACTGTATAATCATAAATAAAAACCATTTACCTTGATCCATTCAGCCTTGATCATTCTATATTCAATTGCAGCTAACCATATCTGACCCTTACTAGCTGACCGGTTAAGTATGCAAGGGATTGAATTAGTATTCCTTGTAGCTATATCAGTGTTGACGGTAGAGCAACACTCATACAACCATACTTGTATGGATAGTGGGAATCCTCGAATGAGATAAGAATGACAGAAAGGATTTAGCCTGTGCCTAACTGATTCAATCAACTGTCTGTAAGACTGAATACCCCATGGGTATGTCTCGTACTGACCGATTCCACCAAATAAAACCTAAAATGATCTACCAACCCAATATGGTCTTTCTCTGAATGACAAATGAAGAATTCTAAGAGATATATAATACATAACTTTACTGCATCCTCATCATTTACCCAGCTTTTGTTGGTTACAATCCTTTGTAGGTATGTCTTCTCCACGTTTACCTTGTTTGGAAAGTAACTGCCCATTATCTTACTGACATAATTCGTAGTGTAACCAAAGTCTGTCACCTCGGTATGACATCTAAGACCAGTTATTAATGCAAACTCTCTCAATCCAAAATTTAACCTCTCACCCTTTAACTCAGCTGAAAAATAGGAACCATCAGATGAATTCAATTCATACTCATAAGAAGATGAATAGCTTGATTTTGCATGCATAAACTGGGAAATGACAGTAAATAACCAAAGGGTCTTCTTGAATAACTTCAAATCATTTGGAGACAAAAGCTCTTTAATTTGGCTAGGAATGCTAGGGTCACATAATGTCTGGAATCTAAGCACCCCATAATCAACATTATGGGGTGCAAAAAAATGTCCATTCTGCACAAAATATAAATAATCTCACATTAATACAGTGCTTAAAAAACATAGATACTTTTGCAATTTATCTACAAAATAACTATAAAAAATCTACAGAATATATACAATTTTAAACATATGTATAGTGCTTAAAAAACAAAGATACATTTGCAATTTATATACAAAATAAGTTCAAAGAATCTACAAAATATCTACTTTTTAAACAGATCAATAAAACTACAATAAATCTTTAAAATGAAGACAACTAATCTACAAATCTCAAAAACACAGATTATGCATATTTTTACCACCTAAAAAAAACAAAATAACTAGTGAAGATATCACTAAATTCTTACCTTCACCAATGACTGTTTCCGAACATTTTTAGGGTTTTTTCTTCTTTTTGGGAGTTTTTGATCTGGGAGACACTTTAGCTTTCTTTCCAGGTTTAATTATAGGCACATCTTCTACAAAATCATCATCGAACACTATCTCTTTTCCTTTCCTTTTCGCTTGTTTGACTGGCCTCGAAGATTCTCCAACATCGAAATCGTGTTTTTGTTTGGTTCTAGCTTTAGCTCTGATTTGACGCGGAGAAAAACTATGCTTCTTATCTACACTTGCATGAGCAGATTTCCCATGCTTGTTGGGTGACTTTGGTGATAATACAACCAAATCGAAAGAAGGTACATCAGCTTCTCTAGTTTTTTTAGGGCTGTGCTTCGAAGGTTTGTTCTTCTTCATTGAGAAAATTTTAAGCTAAAGGTAAATGGGTGTATGAACTTTGAAGAAATGTCTTGAATTTTGACTGGTAGTAGAAGAAAAAACTTGAAATTGGACGTTAATGGTGGGGTTACTGATGTTTCTGTGGTTTTAGAAGAGGAAAAAGTGGGAAAGAAATGTGGGTTTGGGGTGATACGTGGGTGAGGGTGTGGGTTTGGGAGAGAGAAACGTGGGAGGGGTGGGATTTGGAGGAATATACGGTACCATTAATTTAGGAGGGATATACGGTACATTTAATGTACAGTTAAAACACTATATGGTATAGAATTGGTAATTATGTATACTAAATGTAATTATATCAAACCTTAAACATTGAGGGTAATATAGTTTCCTATATGGCATAGGAATGTAAAAATTTCCAAAATAAATACACATTGTGCGTTCAGGTAGGACTTCACTTTGGACCGGAACTCTACATTGGGCCTGGTTAGGGGTGGAAAAATGGTAAAAGAAAACAGTTAACCACCTATATTATAACTAAAAATGGGTCGGATAATAAACTTTTTAAGAATGGGTCAAATATGGATAAGAACCATATTATCCATTTAGAAAATGGATAACCAATAGATAACCAATGAGTCTAACTTTTACATTTGTAAAGCCTAAAATTGAGGGATCATCAAGTTAGGGAGACTAAGAATTCTCCCAAAGTGATCATATGCAAGAAGGCATGGATAATATGGTTACCCATATTATCCGCCGGTTAATCCATTTTTTTACCCGTATTAAATATGGGTCGGGGCGGATAATTTATCCATTTTTATTACCCGTTTTCGACCCGAACCTTATCCGACCCGACTCGCTCGTTTGCCACTCCTAGGCCTGGCTATGTGGAAGGATACCACGTTGTCACGACACAAAATCCATAAAGGTCGTGATGACGCCGGACCCCGCGGTCAGGCAAGCCAACACTTAATAATTAATGAAATCTTTATTATAATATTTTGAGATCATTCTTTTTTTTCATTTTCTTAAATAATAATTATCGAACTTCTACTAAGTAAATAATAACCTCTTTAGCAAATTTAAATAGTAAATAAATCCCGTAATAAATCCCAGAACCCGGTGTCACAAGTGCACGAGCAAATTTCTAAGAATTATACAGATACTACAATGCTTGTCCGAAATACAATTGGACAAGGAGTTTAAGTATAAAGTACAATACACCTGAGGGATACTCTGTCGACTGCAGATCGTCTCCGAATGGTGCAGCTCGTCTAAGTCTCCAAGTTAGTCACATCGTTGCGTCAGGAAGGGTCCACCAACTATGAATGTACCTGTGCAATAAAAATGCACAGCAAGTGTAGCATGAGTACGAAAACAACGTGTACTCAGTAAGTATCCCGCCTAACCTCGAAGAGGTAGTGACGAGAGGTCAACTTTGACACTTGCTAGAGGTCAATTAATATCAGGTATTGTAACTAGATAAATAAATATAAACAGAGTAAATGTATATAAAAAACGAGAATAGATCTCACAGTACGATTCCTTCCTTACAATTTTTCCTCAGCCCTCAGTTTACAATTTCCTTCCATAAATAAGACGTATACATAGATACAGTTTCACCCAAATAGGTTGTTATACTTCAATTAAGGGGAAAACCCTCTGATACACTGGTTTCTAGCCAAATATTACGCACGATTCAATGAGGATAATAAATATTTAGGAAATGCCGAGGCGTACGACCCCGATCTCATAAGGGTAACTATGCAATGTCGAAGGGTCGAACGACGCGAACCATAGATGCATCTATTAGCCTGCCGAGGCGAACGACCCGCTTCCATGAGAGTGTGGTACATGAATCCTGCCGAGGCGAACGACCCGATCCCATAAGAGTGTGGTACATAAGTCCTGCCGAGGCGAACAACCCGATCCCATAAGAGTGTGGTTAGGAGGGTTTACCCCGCTCACGAATCATACATGCGACGCGGTTACACATAAATTTCTCGAGTTATTAAAGTATTATTCCTTTTCTTTTCCAAGACATGAACTTTCTGTGTAAACTTTCAAAATTCCCATTTTATAACGAATTTTCGATTCTCTTTAAAATTATTCAATACGTATGCTCAATCTAGATTCTTCTCAAAGCAAACAATAAATACAAATCAAATATAATAACAACAAAGCATGATGTAGGCCTAAAACTACCCGTACATAGGCATAACTAGTAGCTACGCATGGACTACCGTCACTTCGTGCGTACGTAGACCCCACAAATAGTAGCACATATTTAATTATTTCACCTATGGGGACAATTTCCCCCTCACAAGGTTAGCAAGGAGACTTACCTCGCTCCGAAGACTCATAACCGGCCTCCGAGCCCTTCCGACGACTCCAAATCAATTGCACATGGCTCTAAAAATAGACAAATAACGGCAAACCAATAAAAATATACTCTAATTCGCACAACCATTTAAATTATATAAATTCCTAACTCCGCTTGAAGAATTGACAAAATTGCCCTCGGGCCCACGTGCCCGAATTCCGAAATTTCTCGAAGATAATGCTTACCCATAGCTTTATTAACTCAAATACATAATTTACTCTTAATTCCATGCTCAAATTCGTGGTCAAAACTCCAAATTACCAATTCTAGGTCTTCCCCTAAAAACCCCAAATTCCTACTAATTCCCATGTCTAATTCAATGTAAGATCACATATTTAACTTAGAAATGGGAAGAAATCACTTACCTAGCGTTGCTTGCTGAAAATACCTCCTTGAAGCTCCCCAAAATCGCCCACACCAAATGAATGAATGAAAGAAATGGCCAAAATCTCATTTTTTTTAAACAATCTGCCCAGGTCCATTTCCGCACCTGCGGTCCACATCTCGCACACGCGTTCCCGCAGGTGCGCCCAAGAGCCCGCACCTGCGACTTCCTTCTCCTCCAGTCAGATCCGCACCTGCGCCCCATTGTCCGCATCTGCGCCTTCATAGGTGCGGAAATTGCATCGCACCTGCGCTCCCAGCCATGCCAGCAAAACCTCGCATGCGGCGCCAAAGCCGCACCTGCGGCCAAAGCCTCACAGGTGTGGTCGCACCAGACACCAGCAACTCCAGCTCCTCTTCAACTCCAAATTTGATACCACCCAGAATCCACCCGAGGCCCCCGGGACCCCGTCCAATTATACCAACCTATTCCAAAACATAATACGGACCTGCTTGAGGCACAAATCACATCAAATAATGTCGAAACAACGAATCGCTCTCCAATTCAAGCCTTATGAACTTTGAAATTTCGAACTTCTACATTCGATGCCGAAACCCATCAAATAACGTCCGACTGACCCCAAATTTTGCACACAAGTCACATTCAACAATATGGGCCTGCTCCAACTTTCGGAATCGCATTCCGACCCCGAATAAAATTTCCACTTCCGGTCGGATTTCTAAAAAATCTTCAAATTTCTATCTTTAGCCAAATGACTTCAAAATGACCTACGGACATCCGAATTCACTTCCGATCGCGCTCCCAACTCCAGAATCTCCATACAAATCTATTCCCAAACTCGAAATCCGAAACGAACATCATTATCACTGAAATACACTTCAACCCAGACTTATGAAATGCCTTCTAAAATGCTAACCTCAACAATATACGCCGAAATGCTCCCGGGTTATCCAAAACCCGATCCGGATATACGCCCAAGTCCGAAATCATCATACGAACCTTCTAGAACCTTTAAATCCTGATTCTGAGGTCGTTTATGATGTGCCAGAGAATTTTGGCACATTTGATACCAAATTGCTTAGATTTTAGCTCGTTTAAAAGCAATTATCTTTTATACTTGTGTAATTTTAATGTTTTGCAGTGTATGAGGCTGGAGGACTCAAGAACATGGAAATGAAATCAAAAAGCCGAAAAAGGAAAAGAAAAAGGGAAAATGCGATCGCAGATGTGAATTTGCGGACCGCAGATCCAACATGCGGTCCGCATAATGGCAAGATGAACCGCAAAGTATAACAGTTGGTTGGCCAAATTCAAGTGCACAAAATGCGGTCCACTATGCGACCGCATAACAGGTTTGCGGGCTTCATAATGGACCGAAAACCTCCTGAAGAAGTTGCCACGACCAGAAATGCGATGACATTATGCGGTCGCTAATAAACAATGCGGAACCAAAATGTGATGACTACCTGGGAACTAGGGTTTCAAAGATGCGACGGTTTTGTCAATAATGCGGACCACATGTCTGTTATGCGACAGAAATGCGGTCGCATAATTAATCTGGAGGGGTATTTTTGTCCGAAATTGGTCCTGAGTTTTTTGCACTATAAATAAATTTATGGAGGTTTTGTGGGTCATTCTTGTATGATTTTTTTGATACATTCCAAGCCTTTAATATTGTCATCTTTTGGAATCTTTAGGAGTGAAGAATCTTGCACTTTGTAAGCTTTATGGCATTTAATATTGTTATCTTTTTGTATTTGAGCATGCGTAGCTAAGTTTAAATACTAAGGTTGTGGACCCTAAATGGGTGTAATGTCAATGGGTGTTTAAAATTGAGTATATATATATAATGGTTGGTTGATATTTATTTGTTTCTCATTCTTCATTTATTATTAGTGGTTGCAAACATTAACAAGTGCCATTAAATTCTTTATTTACTTGGAAAAGTGAGTTAGGATTTGGTAGAAGTAAATATCAAAGACTCAAGGCTTTAAACCTTGTTTAATAGAATCGCTTAGGAATAAGTGGGTTTTATTTGGCATAAATTGATTACTCTTACGTGCAACTCTTTTATATTTGGAAAAATCATAAAGAGGAAATACTACCCAACTATTGGAAAATATTGGGTGGTCATTTAGACATCATTTGCATATCAAGAACCTTCGATTAGAAATATATCATATTAACACCGGTAGCATTACATTTCATTGAAGGGGACACAAACTTGGTTTAGTTAATCAAATTAATTACAACTTCAATTACTCATACTTGTTACTATTTCAGTATATTATCACACAATCAATTACAATACTTTGGTTACGCTAACGGAATAGAAATACGATTTAAGTTAAGATTCACACTGTTCAAGTAAACTTTTCACGCCTATTCCCTGTGGGATTCGACCCCAACATTGTTGGGTTACTATATTTGACATCGATCGCTTTACACTATTTTAAGGTGTAATTTGAGCGTATCAGTTTACTCAAAAGTCCAATCTTAGTCGATTCTTCCAACTTAAGGCTTCCAAAATGAGAATTTTCTTTCCAATTTGACTCCGAACTTTCTGAAATTCAACTCCGACCATGCCTACGAGTCATAATACCTGAAATGAAGCTGCTCATGTCCTCAAACTGCCAAACGACGCGCTAGAGCTCAAAACGACCAGTCACGTCGTTATATTCTCTCCCACTTAAACATACGTTCGTCCTCGAACGTGCTAAGAACTGCTTTGGAGTTATCTAAAATCACTGTTTAACACCCCATGCACCTGCCCGTGCTACTACAACCTAGTTGAGCACCTTAGCTTGATCAAATATGAAGATATCCTCTTTTATCCATACAATAAGCTCAAAACCCAGTTCCAACACCTGAAATTCTCTGCCAGGCCTGTTTCCAATATATGCACACCGTATCAACTACCACACGAGGCACCAGAACACGACTGCGTACCTTTGCTGAATTAGCACCATGCACCGCATAATTCATCATCTAACCATAATGACATCCCTGAACCTTAATAGCCAAAATTCCACGAATCCGATGCTCCCAATGCATCTTCTGATGTATATATACATTTTGCTAAAATGCTGGCGATAGTACCACAATGGATGAGATGTGTAGAAATTTCTAACCAATTGCAGAGTTAACCCAAACATTGAATCTCTTTTTTTGACTAAAATCATCACCTCATTACTAACCAAATATTGGTATTTGTTCTTTACTATATTTCACAATAATGTTATCGCACTAATCCCTGATCCAATAGTCTCGTCTCACCCAGTATGACGCTTCTCAAGGAGGGGTGTTAGAATATCAGATGTTGTTCCGTCTTCGTCAAATCCATGTAATGTTATGTTGTGCCGTGTGAGTGGTGAAACGAATTGATAATTTCTTATGTGCAGAGATTCAGCGTAGTGATGGAATTATGTGAGCAAAATAGCTCTTGAGATTCAGAGTATATATGTCGCACCCCAGTTGTGCTCGAGGTTTGTAGCATATGGCTTTATCAGTCTCCCTAGGATGGTATTGTGCACCTAGCGTGCTAGTTGGAGGGAGATAAGCACCCAACTTGAGCAGCAAAGAATGATAAGCAACACTAGTGAGGGGTCTGGTAAAGGCATTTGCCAGCTGAGCAGAAGTGGAGACATGATGCAAGGAAACCAATCCTTCAGTAAGCTTTGACATGATAAAATCACAGTCCAACTCTATATGATCGGTGTGCTCATGGAAGACATGATTCCTAGCAATGTGGATTGTAGCCTGGTTGTCAAAAAACACGAGCACTGAAGAAGAAACGATAACACTAAAGTCGGATAGTAACCTAACAACCCAAGTCAATTCAGCCACTAGTCCTGTACTCAGCTTCAGCTGAAGAAAGAGATACAACTGATTGTTGCTTGGCCTTCCAACCAATAAGAGAATCTCCTAGAAAGATGCAAAAACCAGAGACTGGCCTTCTAGTGTTAGGGCAAGCAGCTCGGTCACTATCATAATAGGTAGTCAAAGATAGATCAGAGGAACCGTTGAAGAATACACCCGCATCAGAAGTAACTTTCAAGTATCTAAGCAGGTGTCACGACCCAAAATCCAACCAGTCGTGATGACACCTAACCTGACCCGCTAGGTAGGCCAATTAACAACAATCCAATTCAATGAGATTTTCTAAGAAAATAAATGATGAAATAACTTAACTTTATATACTTCCCAAGGATTAGTAGTACAAATCATGAGCTTCTAAAATTAGAATTTATGAAGCTGGTATGAAATAATTACATCATCTATTCGAAATGTACATAAATAGATTTGTTTTTATAAATCTAAGGCTACCATGAAAAAGAGGCAGTTACAGCCGGAACATAAGTACAACTTCAAATCCAGCTCCCATCGAATACATCAACATCAAGAACCAACATCTGCACGCAAGGTGCATTCTATGAGTACAACCGAGCCCATGTACTCAATAAGTAACAAGCCTAACCTTAGGTTGAAAGTAATGACGAGCTGGAACAGAGGTTGGAGTCCAACACAAATAGTCAACAACAGTTCATAACAATGCAATGAAAGTAATGAAAGAAGTACCTCACAGATAAAATGCTCAGCTCGTTCACAATTCCGAAAAATAGGTATGCTTTTCAAGTATATCAGTGAAAACCCAAATCTTTTATCAAAATTGCCAAAAATATGAGTAATTTTGAAAAATGTAATCTTTCCCAAACTTTTCAACAGGTAAATGTTTTATTTTCAAACGGCATGAGGAAAATACATCTCTATGCCTATATGTCAATATGTATGAGAAGTCATGAATAACGTGATACCATACAACATGAGTAAAATGCATCTATATGCCTGTATGCTAAGTGTGCGTGTCAAATGCAATGTATCTCAGAGATAAACTCATATACTCACACTCCCATAGTACTCAATCTCACTGTCTCACACTTTCCACTCATCATTCTCAATCACTCAACACGCCCAGTCACTCAGTACTGTATATGGCCAATCCAGCCAGGGAAGATCCATCCCCAAATATAAATGCTTCGGCAAGATCCATCCCCAAGGATGATCCATCCCTTAATATAAATCAACTGCGCTAACTAGGGGTGTGTACAGACTCAAGAGGGGCTCCTTCAGCCCAAGCGCTATATTCTGCATGGACAACTCACGTGCTGCACGGGCAACCACGTTCTATAGTATCAATATCCTCACAATTAGCCCCTCGACCTCACTCAGTCATCAATCCCTCTAGTCTCTCGGCTCACAACACTCATGATGAGCAGCCCAAATCAATGATATGAGATGTGACAATAAACAATAACAGACACTGAGATATGATATGAAATGATGAATGCGATTGAGTATATAACTGAAATTAAGCACATAACTCAACATCAAAGAACGACCATTATGGGTCCCAATGATACCAGCATATAAGCTAAACATGATTTCTAGCATCAATTACAGATCAGGTGCTCTAACACATAGAGTACAATAGAAATGTTCAAATAGGATAGCAACACAATTTCATGTAATCGACTAAATCATAATTTACACGGTGCACACCCACACACCCTTCACCTAGCATGTGCGTCACCTCAGCATCAATCACATAACATGTAATTCAGGGTTTCATACCGTCAGCACCAAGTTTAGAAGTGTTAATTACCTCGAACAAGCCAATTCCAATACCGAGAAACCCGGGTGATGTTCCAAAAATGCCACCTCATGCGTAGCAACCTTCAAACGACTCAAAACTATCCAAAAGAAACTCAAATACATCAAATAAATCCAAGAAAACAATTCTAAATGATAAAGGTCGAATCGTTAATCAAAAGCCCAAAATCGAGCAAAAGTCAAAACCCTGGCTCGCATCTCGGAACCCGAAGAAACTTATAAAATCCAGAAACCCATTCAATTACGAGTCCAATCAAACTAGTTTCATCCAAATCCGACTCCGAATCGTTATTCATAACTCAAAAACTCGCTCTATGAAACTTTAGTAAAAAACCCCGCCAAATTTCTCTGTTAAAATCATCAACCAAATGCTAAAACCGTGGGTAGATTCATGAAATATAACAAAAACCGAGTAGAGAACACTTACCCCAATCGACATGGTGAAAATCGCCTAACAAATCGCTTCAATCCGAGCTCCAAAGTTCCAAATATGCAAAAATGGCCGAAACCCCCAAAATAGAGTACTTTTTAATTATGCCCAAGCATTCCTCTTACGCGAACGCGGGAAGTCCATCGCGTTCGCAAATAAACAAAAATACACTGCAACCAAAATACTCTATGCGACCGCGATACATACAGGAGATGGAATTAGGCGAACGCGGTAGACACTACGCGAACGCGAAGAAGAAGGCCATCGACTTCCCAGCTCAGTTAAACACACTTCGCGATGAAAAGTGTTACGCGACGCCTTCCTAAGATTCCTTGGAAGGGCGATGTAAGGCTAAGCAACTGATGTCAGTGCAGTCGCTGCCTGCCAACTGAGGTCCCCTCCGTACGCTAGACTGGAATGTCAGTGCCGTACAGGAAAACCAATGTCAAGAGAAATTGAGAGAACATAAATGATAATTGAAAGAAAGCTTGATTGCATTAATGAAAGCTATTACAGAAAGGCAACGCGTTGTCGAGGGGGAGAGACACCAGTACAGAGAATTGTTTGCTTGCCAGAAAGTTTTGAATGTTTGATCCCCCCTAATAATGCTTAAAAAAAAACTACTCTATATTTACAATAAAAAGGACTTAGTTTTCTACAAGGAAAAAACAAATCCGTTGTTAGAAACCTTGTCTTTGGCATCACGATCTGCGCGCGCGGCGCCCTTAGACACCGCGTTGCCTTTTTGTAATAGCTTTCATTAATGCAATCAAGCTTTCTTTCAATTATCATTTATGTTCTCTCAATTTCTCTTGAAATTGGTTTTCCTGTAAGGCCTGACATTCCCGTCTAGCGTACGGAGGGGACCTCAGTTGGCGACAACGATTGCACTGGCATCAGTTGCTTAGCCTTACGTCGCCCTTCCAAGGAATCTCAGGAAGGCGCCGTGTAATACTTTGCATCGCGCCTGCGACTGTGCGCTGGAAAGGGATATCAGTGGGGAGACAGAGGCACATACGCACTTGTCACTTGGCACAGCCAAGACCACGAGGCCATCCACGGCGTTAGGCGTTGAGAGGCCATCCAGGATGACATGGGGAGCGTCCAAGGGGTCATGGGGAATGGTTGGAAAGCCGCCCATGCCATTCTCCCCCACCTGAGTTAGCGACGTCCTCGATGCCTTACTTGCAATATAATCTTCAATTAGTCTCTTGTACACTTTGAGGTTTGTTCCCCTCTCCTAAGTATTCTCCTCTGCATCACAACCCTGCCATTTCACCAAGAAATCTTGGTGATCCTTCCTTGAGGCGTGAATTATCGGATCATCAACAATAGCTTCAACACGCCTTTTCCCGGTTGAATTGGGGCCTCGAATACTAGGTATTGTGAGTTGTCTCCGTGAAGTATCCTCTGTATTTTCCCGAAAAGGTTTTAGAAGGCTGACATGCAAGACGAGATGGCTTTTCCACCAAGATGGGGTATCCACCTGGTATGCAACTTTCCCAATGCACCTTTCAATGGACAAGGGTCCAATATATTTTTGCAATAGGCGAGGGTCACAGACCCCTACAAAAAAGCACCGCTTTGGGATTTTGACCATCACTTTGTCTCCTACTTGGTATTCAACAAAGCAATGATTTTGATCAACATGCCTCTTCATACACTTTTGGGCTTTGACAAGATAGCTCCGCACTATCTCCAAATATTTCTTCCATTCTTTTGAGAAGGTAGTAGCTCGTGGAAATTTTGACATGTTTGGTGCGTTCACGGTGTGTAGGAGTAGCAGTTGCTGTCCGGTAACAATTTCAAAAGCACTTTTGTTTGTACTAGAGCTTTTTTATGAATTGAAACATAGTTGGGCAACATCCATAAGCTTCACCCAATTCTTCTGTGATCCGGTTACAAAGTGGCGGAGATATTCCTCCAATATACCATTGAACCGCTTCGTTTGGCCATCAGATTGCGGATGAAAACTTGAGATGTGACTCAATTTTGACCTGAGGCACTTAAATAGTTGGGTCCAAAAGTTGCTAGTGAAGCGTGAGTCGCGATCGCTAACGATGTCTTTGGTTAGGCCCCAATATTTGACGACATGAGAGAAGAAGAGTCGAGCTGTATCTTCTGCTGATATATATTGTAGGCTACTATGAAGGTGGAATACTTGGAAAACCGATCCACCACAACCAAGATAGTTTTGAGATCTCCGACCTTGGGCAATCCGGTGAAAATATCCAGGGAAACGCTTTCCCAAGGTCTCTTTAGGATAGTTAGTGTCCAAGAGTCCCGCTTGGGTTAAGTGGTCTAACTTGTCATTCTGGCATACTAAACAAGTCCTCACATACTGAGCAACTACATCAGCCAATAATATGCACGTCGAAGTAATTCCATGGTGCGTTCTTCACCGGGATAGCAAGCCCACAAAGTATCGTGACATTCCGTCAGAAGAGTCCTTTGCAGTGCTTCCTTTAGGAACATAAAGTCAGTTCCCATTCACTTTCAGAAAACCATCATTCATGTAGAATTGGCGAGTTTTTCCATGTCCTACCAGACCAACCAAATACTGTGCAGCAGGATCCTTGATGAGTAGATCCTGTATCTAGTCTTTTATGGTGGTGGCTACTTCGTTCTCCCTTAGGGTGGCGAGTAGGTACACCGATTCTAGGTCATCTCTTCGATTGAGCGCATCAACAACATGATTAGTCTTCCCACTTCGGTACTCTAGGTTGAAGTGAAATTCTACTAGGAGGTCCTACCATCGGGCCTGTAATCCATTCAGATTCGGCTGGGTCATGAAATGGCTAGAAGCTGTGTTGTCTGTCTTGACCATGAACGGGGTTCCCAATATATAGTGCCTCCAAAGGCGTAAGAAATGAATGAAAACCAATAATTCTTTCTCATGGGAGGTATAGCGCCGCTCTGCATCCTTCAGCTTCTGGATCTCGTACACTACAGGATGCCCTTCTTGTAACAAGACTCCGCCAAGAGCATAGTCGGAAGCATCCGTTTGTACCTAGAATGGCTTGGCCAAATCAGGGAGGGACAAGATGGAGCTACTAGACATAACTAGAGTACAATAGAATTGTTCAGATAGGATAACTACACAGTTTCATATAATCGACTAAATCACAATTTACACGGTGCACGCCCACACGCCCGTCACCTAGCATGTAAGTCACCTCAATATCAATCACATAACACGTAATTTGGGGTTTCATACTGTCACGCCCCAACCCTGGGGGACGCGACCGATGCTCAACCGAGTGAACCCAGTCAAGAAAGCCTGCTTAGCCGTTCCTACCCGACTCATTTACTCCCCGAGTTTATAGCATAACATTGTTTACTGAGTTAGTAGGAGATAACTCAAACGCATACATTCATGATGTTAGCCAATACTTTCTTATATACCGATACCAACATTTAGGTCTCCCAAAACATACATCCTGATTACAATATTTAAGAGATGGGATTACAATTACGTGTTAACCCAACAACTACCCAAAACATACACGACCCACATAAGTGTCTACGGAGCCTCTAGAATTAAGGAAGATGGACATAATTCTGCCGGCGACAAGGCCCCGGATATACCTTGAAATAGAATAACATATACAAAAGAGAGCAACATAGATTTACACACGGCCCCGGGAGGAAATGGGGATCACCAGAACTGATGTAAGGAGGAGGAGAGGGCACCACTATCGACGCTCGGCGCTACCAGCTACAGAGCCACCTACATCCATAAGACGATGTAGCGCCCCCGGCCATAAGGACGTTAGTACCATTTAATAGTACTAGTATGTATGAACAAACTCTACTCTAGATAGAATAAACATCAAACATGTAGTAACACAATTAGAGACCTCATGTAACAATTCACAGAAATAGAGGGAAACACAAATAAGAGTTACCATGTTTTCTTATCCCGTTTTGCCATCGTTTGGTTAAAATATTTTAAAGCCAAGTGCCCTTTATTTTAATATAAAACCGTGTCGTTATCACACGGAGTCCGGTCTCTGTACGACTGGCTAAGACATCCTAAGTGAGACATCACAACATCATAGCTTTATAATTTCCACCGTGTCGTTATCACAAAGAGTCCAATCTCTGCCCAATCGGCTAAGCTATCTCACTTGAACCAGTGGGACATTATCATCATTATACTTTCATAATTACCACCGTGTCGTTATCACACGGAGTCCGGTCTCTGCCCGACCAGCTAAGCCATCCCACTTGGAACAGCGAGACATCATCAATATCATATTCTCAATGTAATTACCACTATGTGTACATCATGGAGTCCGATATCCGCCCGATCGGCTAAGACATCTCACTCTAGGACATAACCATATCATTTTAATCTTTTAGTTCACTTCTCTTCTCATCATTTAGTTTACGATTCTTGGCACTTGGGCATATCTAGATTTTTAGGTTACATTCCTCTCTTCAACCATATCATAACCTCATCTTTCACATCAATTAAAACCATCACATAAGAGGAGTTGTACACATAGCAAAAGAAGGAGCATGACGATCACAATTCATACTTTCAAGTAGCATAGTGACATGGTAGTAACATAAAATAGCACGGAAGCAAGAATTTGTCCACTTAACACATAGAACCCGTTTACTCTTTAGAGAATCAAACAAGGGAATTCATACCGTATATTTTAGCACCAACGGTTTTATTCTATGAAGATTAGAGTTAGCCATACATACCTTGATTGGGCTTTTCCTTAATTTCTACCACAATTCACCGGACCTTTTAGCACCTTCAATCTAATTCACAAAGTGGCACAATCGAACCCAAAACTAGGAATAACGATCATGGCTTGAGTTCACTTGATCATTGTATCAAACATTAGGTGTTCATTAAGATTTCATGTCCCATTTTTAGTGAATGATTACTCTACCCCATTTCCCTTTACTAGTTTAGGATTCTTGATTACATGCGTGCAAGGTTTCTATCCCCATTCCCATGAACCAACTTATCCATGGTCCATCTTAACTAAAATCTGGAAATTAAGGTTGGTGTGGTAGAAGATTACCTCTTAGAGGGAAGAAATTACTTGATTAGTTCCAAGCTTGAGTGGTGATGGAGGATCACTTTGAGGGAATTGGGGCCTTCTCTCTCTAGAACCCACTCTCTTCTCACTCTAAATTATCAGAAAATGGATAAAAAGATGGGGAATGGGTGTTATATAAGTCTGGGGGTCGGGTTTAAAAATTAGGAAAATAGATGCCCCGACGCAGGTTTGTCGTCCGAAATGCGATCGCATTTCGGTTATGCGAGACGCAAACCTGCCGCATAACTGGTCTCAACTGGAAAAAAGAAAGAGGGGACTGCCCAGGTATGCGACAACTATGTGGTCCATATACCTGTTATGCGGTCGCATAGTGCGCCGCATAACTCCCTCTGAAAAACTCAAACGCAAATATGCGACGAACTATGCGGTCCGCATACCCAAAATGCGATCGCATTTTGGGTCGCATAGTTGCCCCGGAATGGACAGCAAACTGTACATTTATGCGGCCATTATGCAGTCCGCATACTTGATATGCGACCGCATAGTGCACCGCAGATTTGCATCCCTTCACGAAAAATTTTCCTCTAAGTCTGCAGGGTACTTTTCTATCTTAAAGGTCCGAACCGCGGCTAGCTTGTGAGCCGCGAAGAATTTGTATAGATATAACAACATAGGGATCTAATCGGGCATCATTTTGGTTAAGGATTTTACGGGTCTTTACATCCTCCCCCGCTTAAGATCATTCTTCCTCGAATGAGGATTAGGGGAATCACTTGGGTTTGAATACACTATATGCCAACCCCCAAATTTAACTAACTCCCAATTATTCTAAATTTTTTGCTAGAGTTTCCTTTGTAATTAGGCCTATCCACCTGTCAGAGATCCCTCAAAACACCTTTCAACGAACTTCACATAATCAGTCAACACAATAGCGCATAAATACAACACAGATAAAGGGGTCATAAGAGGAAGGATGGCTAGGGAAGTGGGGTGGCTTTCCACAATTTTGACACAAGCAATGCAATTATTTAGAGATGACAACTTCCTAAACTATTACCTGACTTATTCAAACAAATGAGGGTACTTCTTTTTCATTTCGTTTTCAGCTTCCCAAGTAGCTTCCTCGACTTGTTGATTTCTCCATAATACTTTAACCGATGCAATTTCCTTATTTCTCAACTTATGGACCTGCCTATCAAGAATAGAAACCGGTTCCTCTTCATATGAAAATTCTTCGTTAACCTCAACACTCTCGACCGACACGATGGCAGATGGGTCTCCAACGACTTTCTTCAACATGGACACATGAAACACTGGGTGCACCAATGACATTTCAGGGGGCAACTCCAACCTATACACCACCTTTCCTATCCTTTGAGTGATTCAATATGGCCCCACATACCTCGGACTCAATTTCCCCTTTTTCCCAAACCGCATGAGCCCCTTCATGGGAGATACCTTCAAGAACACCCAATCATCTTTGTGGAACTCTAAATCCTTGCGACGAATGTCCGAATAGGATTTTTGACAGCTCTGAGCAGTCTCTAACCGTTCCTTTATGATCCTAACCTTCTCCATAGCTTGATGCACGAGATATGGTCCTAATAGTTCGGCCTCTCCAACCTCGAACCACCCAATCGGCGATCTACATCTTCTACCGTACAAAGCCTCAAACGGCGCCATCTGAATACTAGCATGGAAACTGTTGTTGTAAGAAAATTCTATAAGTGGAAAATGATCATCCCATCTACCTTTAAAATCAAGCATACAAGCACGCATTATGTCCTCAAGCGTTTGTATGGTCCGCTCTGCTTGTCCGTCAGTCTGCGTGTGGAAAGCTGTGCTGAGATTTACCTGCGTCCCCAAACCTTGCTGAAATTTCTTCCAAAAATTTGCTGTGAATTGGGCCCCTCTATCCGAGATAATGGAAACTGGAGTGCCATGGAGCCTGACTATTTCCTTGATATACAACTGAGCATATTGTTCTGTAGTGTCGATGGACTTAACTGGCAAGAAATGTACTGACTTCGTGAGCCGATCCACTATTACCCAAATTGAGTCAAACTTGCGCGGAGTACGGGGTAATCCTACCACAAAATCCATATTGATCATCTCCCACTTCCACATCAGTATTTCTATAAGCTACGCCAACCCACTGGGCCTTTGATGTTTGGCTTTTACTTTCTGACAGCTCGGGCACTTAGCCACAAAGTTTGCCACACACCTCTTCATGCTATTCCACCAATAAACTTCCTTGAGGTCGTGATACTTTTGTAGAACCGGGGTGTACGAACTATCTAGATTTATGAGCTTCTGCCATTATCCTCTGTCGAAGGTCATCCACATCTGGGACACATAATCGTCCTTGGCACAGCAAGACACCGTCATCCTTGCTAAGCAAAAAAGCTGCGGTCCGATGATTAAGAATTGCCTCTTTTAGCCGCGCCAACCTTGGATCATTGTATTACTTTTCCTTGACTTCTTCCACAAGCGATGATTCTGCTCTGTTGCGTACTGTAGCATCCCCTTCGCCAGAGGCTGCGAGACAAACTCCCAGACTGGACAACTAGTGAACTCCTCATGACAATAGCCTTTGACATGCTTCCAAGTGAGCCAAGCTACCCATGGATTTCCGACTAAGAGCGTCCGCCACCACATTAGCTTTCCCTGGATGGTATAAGATATCCATATCATAATCTTTAAGCAAATCCAACCACCTTCTTTGCCTCAAGTTTAATTCCTTCTTCTTGAATAAATACTGGAGACTTTTGTGGTCTGTAAACACGTCCACATGGAACCCAAACAGATAGTGCCGCCATATTTTTAATGTAAAAACAACTGCTGCAAGCTCAAAATCATGCGTCGGATAATTCTTTTCGTGATTCTTAAGCTGCCTTGAAGCATATGCTATAACCTTACCACATTGCATCAACACACACCCAAGACCAACCCTTGAAGAATCACAATACACCACAAACCCCTCTGCACCTTCTGGCAAGGTCAACACCGGCACCTAAGTTAATCTCGATTTCAACTCCTGGAAACTCTTTTCACAAGCATCGGACCACTGGAACTTGACCGCTTTTTGTGTCAGTTTTGTCAATGGGGAGGCGAGAGTAGAGAATCTTTCCACAAACCTCCTATAATATCCAGCTAAACCCAAGAAAATGAAAATATCTGTAGGGGTTGTTGGTCGAGGACAATCCTTTACAGCTGCGATCTTATGCGGATCGACTCGAATCCCTTCCCTGGAGACATCATGGCCAAAAAAGGTAACTGATTCAAGCCAAAATTCGCATTTCGAGAACTTTGCATATAACTGGTGCTACTGAAGAGTCTGTAGAACTGCCCTGGGGTGATTAGCATGATCTTCTTGACTTTGTGAATACACAAGGATATCATCAATGAAGACCATTACAAAGGAGTCAAGAAATGGCTTGAAGACCCGATTCATAAGGTCTATGAAAACTGTCGGGGCGTTGGTTAGCCCAAAAGACATTACCAAATATTCAAAGTGCCCATATCGCGTTCTGAAATCTGTTTTGGGAATATCCTGCTTCCTTATCTTTAGTTGGTGGTACCCGGACCGCAAATCAATTTTTGAGAAGAACCTAGCACCTTGCAATTGATCGAACAAATCATCTATCCGAGGCAATGGGTACTTGTTTTTTATTGTAACTTTGTTGAGCTGCCGGTAGTCAATACACATTCACAACGACCCATCCTTCTCTCTGACAAAAAGAAATAGTGTGCCCCAAGGCGACACACTTGGTCGAATGAAACCCTTTTCTAAAAGATCCTTCAGTTGCTCCTTTAACTCCCTCAATTCTGATGGTGCCATCCTATAGGGTGGAATAGATATTGGTTGCGTGCCCGACAATACATCAATCCCGAAATCAATCTCCCTGTCTGGAGGGATCCCAGGGAGCTCATCTGGAAATACATCAAGGAACTCATTCACAATAGGCACGGACTTGAGAGTAGGCACCTCAGAGGCGGTGTCCGCAACTCGGACCAAACGGTAGAGACACCCCTTTCTGATCATCTTGGAGGCCTTAAGGTAGGAAATAAACCTACCTCTCGGCATAATATTATTTCCCTCCCACCCAATAGCTGGCTCATTAGGAAACTCAAGCCTCATAATTCTGGTTCGGCAGTCGAGTTTGGCAAAACATGAATAAAGCCAATCCATTCCCATTATTACATCAAAATAAATCATTCCTAGCTCAATAAGATCGGTCGTGGTATTCCGACCACGCACCGTGACAACACAGTTCCCATAGACCCGCGCGACCGTAATAGATTCACCAATCGGAGTAGATACTGAGAACGACTCATGAAGTTGTTCTAGTTCTATCCGAAAGCTTGAAGCAATATAAGGAGTGCCATATGATAAAGAAGATCCAGGATCAATAAGAGCATACACTTCATGGGATTGAATAGTCAAAATACCTGTGATGACATCTGGAGAAGCCTCTGCACTCTGACGACCACTCAGGGCATAGAACCAGCTAGGTCCTCCTTGACCCCGTGCTCCACCCCTAGCTTCACCGAGCCCTGCTGGTGTTGGAGGGCCGCGGGCTGAAGGGTGTGCTGAAGATGTAGCAGCTGAAGAACTGGATGGATGAGCGGTGCCCCTACCTGTGCCCTGACTGGATGTATGACAATCTCGCTGAATATGGCCTCTCATCCCGCACCCAAAACATACCGGCATGTTCAAGTAATAGGGCTCCGAATGAAACTTCCCACACTTAGGGCATGGTGCCCTTAGCTGCTGCTGGAATCTCCCTCTTGATCAACCCGGCTGATAGAACCTCCTGCTACCTGAACTGGCCCCAAAGCGACCTCCCTGCTGCTGATGATGATACCCTAATGGTGGGGCACTAGCTGAGAACTGAACATAAGACTGGGGTGGCCCTGATGACCCATCCCGAGGAACTGGTCTCCCACCTCCGAATGAACCCCCAAAGTTGCCCGCTGACCGGGCCCTACTACCACCTTCTCGATCCATACCTAGCTTCAACTTTCGAGCCTCTGTAGCCTGGGGGAATCCCACAATCTTCCCATAATTCATATCAGAATGTAGAGCAGCTGTGGCAGCTTCAATGATAACCAAGGGACCAATGCCCTGCACAAACCGACAAACTCTAGCCTCCATAGTTGGCATCATATGAAAAACATACTTGGACATGCGCACAAACTCCATATGATACTCCCACACACTCCTACTACCTTGTTTTAGGACCTCAAACTCTGAAGCACGGGCTGCCCTAGTCTCAGCGGGCAAGAAATGGTCTATGAAGGCATCTGCAAACTCACTCCACCTCGCCGGAGGGCTCCCCTTATCACGGGAATCCTCCCACATCTCAAACCAAGAATACACCGCCCCTTTAAGACGATAGGATGCCAACTCTACTCCATCCGTTTCTGTAGCACGCATAACTCGGAGGGTCTTGTGCATCTCATCAATGAAATCCTAAGGGTCTGCCTCGGGGTCGGTACCTGTGAACTCTGGAGGGGCTAACTGAAGGAACCTGTTAACCCTGGAATCGGAAGAATCTCCTTGCCCGCAGGAGGATGTAGGGGAAACATTTTACCTATGGGCTTGAGTAGCCACCAACTGAGTCAGCATTTGGATAGCTCCCCTAAGATCCCTGTCAGAAATACCGGGACCGGAAGTTGGGGCTGAGGAGGGTCAGGGATATCAGCGGGAGGGATTATGGCACCCTCCGCTGGAGTAGGAATTGGATTGGTCCGGCCTGGTGTTGATGAATTAGGTTGATTCATAGTCGGGGAATTATTCTCACCCGCACCATTCAATTGGGAGTCAATGACCACTCCTTGGGTGGCATTGGCCTGTTGGCCGAGTCGTGCTTTCTTCCTGGGTGCCATTTATTGAAAGTTAAAACAATACACGAGTTAGAGAGACAAAACCTCACTTTTCACTCCATAGAACGATACTGAATAACAATGAAGGTTAATATTCCTAAATGCCCAAGCAACCCCCTAATTATAGATGTGGTCGACAACACACCGATAAGAAGGGCTCTACTAGGCACGACTTTGAGACATCCTAGAACACTTTAAAATCTTAGGCTCTGATACCAAGTTTGTCACGCCCCAACCCTGGGGGACGCGACCGGCGCTTAACTGAGTGAACCCAGTCAAGCAAGCCTGCTTAGCCGTTCCTACCCGACTCATTTACTCCCCGAGTTTATAGCATAACATAGTTTAGTGAGTTAGCGGGAGATAAATCAAACGCATACATTCATGATGTTAGCCCATTCTTTCTTATATACTGATACCAACATTTAGGTCTCCCAAAATATACATACTGATTACAATATTTAATAGATGGGATTAAAGTTACGTGTTAACCCAACAACTACCCAAAACATACACGACCCACATAAGTGTCTATGGAGCCTCTAGAATGAAGGAAGATGGACATAATCCTGCCGGCAACAAGGCCCCGTCTATACCTTGAAATAGAACAACATATACAAAAGAGAGCAACATAGATTTACACACGGCCCCGGGAGGAAATGAGGCTCACCAGAACTACTGTAAGGAGGAGGAGAGGGCACCACTATCGACGCTCGGCGCTACCAGCTACAGAGCCACCTACATCCATAAGACGATGTAGCGCCCCCAGCCAAACGGACGTTAGTACCATTGAATAGTACTAGTATGTATGAATAAATTCAACTCTAGATAGAATAAACATCAAACATGTAGTAACACAATTAGAGACCTATAGCAATTCACATAAATAGAGGGAAACACAAATAAGAGTTACCATGTTTTCTTATCCTGTTTTGCCATCTTTTGGTTAAAATCTTTTAAAGCCAAGTGCCCTTACTTTTAATATACCACTGTGCCATTATCACACGGAGTAAGGTCTCTGTACGACTGGCTAAGCCATCCTAAGTGAGACATCACAACATCATAGCTTTATAATTTCCACCGTGTCGTTATCACACGGAGTCCAATCTCTGCCCAATCGGCTATGCTATCTCACTTGAACCAGTGGGACATTATCATCATCATACTTTCATAGTTACCACCGTGTCGTTATCACACGGAGTCCGGTCTCTGCCCGACCAGCTAAGCCATCCCACTTGGAACAGCGAGACATCATCAATATCATATTCTCAATGTAATTACCACCATGTGTACATCATGGAGTCCGATATCCGCCCGATCGGCTAAGCCATCTCACTCTAGGACATAACCATATCATTTTAATCTTTTAGTTCACTTCTCTTCTCATCATTTAGTTTACGATTCTTGGCACTTGGGCATATCTACCTTTTTAGGTTACATTCCTCTCTTCAACCATATCATAAACTCATCTTTCACATCAATTAAAACCATCACATAAGAGGAGTTGTACACATAGCAAAAGAAGGAGCATGACGATCACAATTCATACTTTCAAGTAGCATAGTGACATGGTAGTAACATAAAATAGCACGGAAGCAAGAATTTGTCCACTTAACACATAGAACCCGTTTACTCTTTAGAGAATCAAACAAGGGAATTCATACCGTATATTTTAGCACCAACAGTTTAATTCTATGAAGATTAGAGTTTGCCATACATACCTCGATTGGGCTTTTCCTTAATTTCTACCACAATTCACCAGACCTTTTAGCACCTTCAATCTAATTCACAAAGTGGCACAATCGAACCCAAAATTAGGAATAACGATCATGGCTTGAGTTCACTTGATCATTGTATCAAACATTAGGTGTTCATTAAGATTTCATGGCCCATTTTTAGTAAATGATTACTCTACCCCATTTCCCTTTACTAGTTTAGGATTCTTGATTACATGCGTGCAAGGTTTCTATCCCCATTCCCATGAACTAACTTATCCATGGTCCATCTTAACTAAAATATGGAAATTAAGGTTGGTGTGGTAGAAGATTACCTCTTAGAGGGAAGAAATTGGTGTCCTACTTGATTAGTTCCAAGCTTGAGTGGTGATGGAGGATCACTTTGAGGGAATTGGGGCCTTCTCTCTCTAGAACCCACTCTCTTCTCACTCTAAATTATCAGAAAATGGATAAAAAGATGGGGAATGGGTGTTATATAAGTCTGGGGGTCGGGTTTAAAAATTAGGAAAATGGATGCCCCGACGCAGGTTTGCCGTCCGAAATGCGATCGCATTTCGGTTATGCGAGACGCAAACCTGCCGCATAACTGGTCTCAACTGGGAAAAAAGAAAGAGGGGATTGCCCAGGTATGCGACAACTATGTGGTCCACATACCTGTTATGCGGTCGCATAGTGCGCCGCATAACTCCCTCCGAAAAACTCAAACGCAAATATGCGGTCTGCAATCACATTTTGTGTCGCATAGTTGCCCTCGGAATGGACAACAAACTGTCAAACTATGCGGACATTATGCGGTCCGCATATCTGATATGCGACCGCATAGTGGACCGCAGATCTGCACCCCTTCACGAAACTTTTTCCTCTAAGTCCGCAGGGTACTTTTCAATCCTAAAGGTCCGAACCGCGGCGATCAAGATCACCGCGAAGAATATCTACAGATATAACAACATAGATATCTAATTGGGCATCGTTTGGTTAAGGATTTTACGGGTCTTTACACATACCCTAAACACCATGTTTAGAAGTGTTACTTACCTCGAACAAGCCAATTCCAATACCGAGCATGCCGAGCGATGCTCCAAAAATGCCACCTCGCGTGTACCGACCTTCGGACGGCTCAAAACTAGCGAAATGCAACTCAAACACATCAAATAAAGCCCAAAGAAACAATTCCAAATGATAAAGGTCGAATCCTTAATCAAAAGCCCAAAATCGGCCAAAAGTCAAAACCTGAGCCCGCGTCTCGGAACCCGATGAAACTCATGAAATCCAGAAACCCATTTTATTATAAGTCTAATCATACTAGTTTCACCCATATACGACTCCGAATCGATGTTCATAACTCAAAAACTCGCTCTATGAAACTTTAGTAAAAAGAAACCCCAAATTTCTCTTTAAAAATCATCAACCAAATGCTAAAAACGTGGGTAGATTCATGAAATATTACCAAAATCATGTAGAGAACACTTACCCCCTTCACATGGTGAAAATCGCCTAAGAAATCGCTTCAATCCGAGCTCCATAGCTCCAAATATGCAAAAATAGCCGAAACCCCCTAAATATAGTACTTTATAATTCTGCCCAAGCATTCCACTTATGCGAATGTAGGAAGTCCATCGCATTCACGATGAACAAAAATACACTGCCACCAAAATACTCTATGCGATCACGACACAAGCCTTGCTAACGAAATACACACATGAGATGGAACCAGGCGAACGCAGTAGAAACTACGCGAAAGCGAAGAAAAAGGCCATCAACTGCCCAACTCAGTTAAACACACTTCGCGAACACGTGCAAACGCGAACGCGTTGCTCAAATTGCAGCAACCTACGGGAAAGCGTCTGAGGACTCACGAACGCAATGAACTACTTCTCCCAGCCTTCAAACCACTCTACGCAATCGCGATCCATACTCCGTGATCTTAATTAAAAAAACCAGGGGCCCATAACTCATCAGAACAAAAAACGCAAAAATGAAGGAAAATGGTCCGAAAACAATCCGAAACATGCCCGATCCCCTTAAGACCCCGTCCGAATATACCAACAAGTCCCGAAACACAATACGGACCTACTCGAGGTGTCAAATAACATATAACAATATCAAAACAATGAATCTCACCTCAAATCAAAAATCAATGAAGTTTGAACTCTTAACTTCCAAAACTCGCGCTGAAACATACCAAATCGATCCGAAATGAACCAAACATTCACACACAAGTACCAAATGTCACAACAAAGCTATTCCAATTCCCGGAACAACAATCTGAATCTGATATCCTCAAAGTCAACTCTCGGTCAAACTTATGAACTTTCCAATCCTTCGAAGTTCCACTTTTCACCAATTAGTGTCGAATCCTTCTAGGAACATCCAAATGCAAATTCAGGAATACTCTTATGTCACGACCCAAATTGGAGGGTCATGACTAACACCCGGGCCATACTTGCCGAGCATCAACGTACATTTTATCTAACCTTCCTTATTATCTTTAAGGGCCGACGAGATCAATATAAATGGCAGACAAGAATCACAAATAACTAGCAAAGAAAGATAATGGTATGAACATACATAACATAGGACGACAAGAATGTCATGAATATATATATAAGGTACGAGCTGCTAAGATTCCATGAGAGACGATACAACAAAAATTAGCCTACAAGGCATTCCGAACTATACATGAGTCGACACCTGTCTATGAGTCTCTAAAGGAACATAAGTGCTGCAACATTGCCGGAACAGGGCCCCAACCTACCCATAATGTCTAAAGCAGAAGTGCATACCAAGACCACAGCAAGTCTAGAGAAGGGATCTTGCCAATAATCGCTGAAACTAAACATCCTACTATGGTGGGGGAGCTTCGCCTACCTGTCTATTTGGACCTGCAGCACGACATACATTGTCCAGAAATAAAAGGGACGTTAGTATAAATAAAGTACCGAGTATGTAAGGTAGGAAAGCATAAATAAGAACAATAATGTAAACATGGATAAAGAATATACAACCTGTAACATCTGAGTACCTCTGAGGGCTACTGACATTAAAGCATGATACATATATATATATATATATATATATATATATATATATATATATATATATATATATATATATATATATATATATATATATATATATATATATATATATATATATATACATAAACTTTTAAGAAAACATACGCCTTTGTGGGCATCATCATATCGTACCCGGCTATAATAGGTTCGGTAAAAACGTACCCAACCATCATAAGGCTCGGTAGAATTGTACCCGGCCACGTGGAGCTCAGTAAAACCCAACTAATCACTGGTTGCACAATAGGTGTCGTACTCAACCGACTATAGCGCGGATCAGTAGAGTAAAGTAGGTACATATATATATAATGCATGTTGGACTCACTGGAATCACATTCAGAACTTCGGAGTGACGTAAGGCCGATATTGTCCGCACACATTATTAGGACTAACTCTTCATCATGAATATTATAAGAATCAGGAAGTACCAACAACATTGATAACATAATAATAAGATAAGAAACACCAACATCAATCATTCCATAAGAAGGGAAACAATGTAAGTGCTGCTAGCTTCTAAGAGTGGAGTATCTTTGCAAGCTCGTTCATTACATTATGTACAATTGGAGTCGTGCAAAAGAAGGAAAGGGATAGCCTCACATACCTTGTATATACTTCCCAACATCAAGCTATGCAAATTTCACGATTCCTTAGTCTACAACAAGAGAATTGGCACTATCGATATCGTTTAAGCGTCGTAACTATCATATAACGACCGCAAGCCTATCTTACGATGAAACGGACAACACCACCGCTATTTATATAACTTTATACAAGTTAAAACAGTCACCAAAAATCCCAAAGAACATTAATAATAATCATATTAAGCCTCCCAAAACACTCCACAAAACAACGACATCACTAACAAGCTTTTTGATAGATATCTCACAAATTATAGCTTCAACGACTTAGCCGCAACTTGGATAAACTTAAATAAATGTAGGGTAAAAGGTTCCTTACCTTTAAATATAAAGAAAAACTCCAATTTGACCTTACTTGACCACGACATATCCTTCCACTACTGCCACAAGAACAAGGAACCGAAACTAGCAATCAATTAGGGTTTTTCGGCACTAGAATCACTTTAGAAGACTTGAAATCACCTAGGATTGATATTAAAAACTTGAGAGAGTATTTTAAAGAACATAAACCACTTAAAAAAAACCCCCACACGAGCTAGAACAACACAAACATCAGCAACAACAAGAACAACAAGAAACTTACTAGCGCCACGGGATTCCTGACACTTGATTTGTATTGTTTTCCCTTTGTTTGGGTCTTGAATCATGACAAAACCTTGAGAGAGTGTTTTTAGGGTTATAGGGTCTGAAGATACTGAAAAATAATGAGTTAAAACGGGGTTGAGGCGTCTTATATATATATCCAAATATCCCAACCGCCTATGTGGGTCCCATAGAGAGCTGCTTGGCGCAATCTCACTAAAACGCGAATATCTATCTACTGCGATGTCATATCGATGAACGGTTTAATGTGTTGGAAATTAGACTCATAAAGCTTCAATTTGGTGGGAAGATCACCCCATAATTACAATTAAATTATGATAAAAGCTTTGTAACATTTGACCTAAAGTTTAAGTAAAAATATGAACGTAAGTTGTGACAAATTTTGTCGACTTTTGTTTCATAAATCGTTTGACTACAAGACTTGTGATACGGATATTATATGAAAACTTAAAACACGAATTCTTGAGAATATTAATCACCTCTAGTCTTACCCGAAAATATGGGTTACAACATCCTTGATTCATTAAGCTTCTAATACTTGTTAACCACTCTTATATACCCTCGTATCATTTAAGACCAATAGGATTAACTTCTTATCATCTCAAATATAATCTCTTTGCGGATTTATGTCGACTAACTTAAAGCATGATCAAACACACACGAATATGGATTGTAACACCCTCCCCCCTTAGGAATATTCGTCTTCGAATGTAAGGGTTTATGGGGAGCCTAACTCCTCGTGGATTCCGATGGAACTTTCCGGCCGAGTTTCCCTTATAAAATGGACACTAGGAAAACTTGCAAGCATTAAACCCAACCTATGGCCTCACAAGTCTATACAAAGCATTATGGATTTGTACATTATCTGCATATCACCATTTTGTGTTGACGAAGAGTATTCTCAAGCTATTGCTTACCTCATAGATCCGTTACACCTTCTAATGCGTCATGCGTTCCCCCAACATCCTCGTTATCTTCAATTTGGAATAGGTAGGGACTTCATCTCATCTTCAGATTCCCATGTCATTTATTCCATATTCTTGTTCCTCCACATTACTTTGACAAAAGCTACATCCTTTGTTCTCAGCTTGCGGAATTGTCGATCTAATGTAGCCACTGGTACTTCTTAATATTATAGATCCTCGTCAACTTGTACATCTTTTATTGGAACGACCCTAGAAGGGTCTCCAATACATTTCCTTAACATAGATACATGGAATACCAGGTGGACACATTCCAATTCGGATGGCAATTCTAACTCATAAGCAACCTGTCCAATTCGTCAAAGCGTTTTATATGGCCCGATATACCGTGGACTCATCTTACATTGCTTCCCAAAATGCATAACACCCTTCATCGGTGAGATCTTTAGGAAAACCCAATCATCAACCTCAAACAACAGATCACGACGTCGGACATTGGAATAAAACTTTTGCCTACTTTACGCTGTCCTCAGTCACTCTTGTATCACTTTCACCTTCTCAATGGCTTGGTGAATTCAATTTGGCCCATATATTTCTTTTTCACCAACTTTGAACCATCCAACTGGTGATCTACATCTCCTCCCGTATAGTACCTCGTACGAGGCTATTTTTATATTGGAGTGGTAGCTATTATTGTAGGTGAATTATACGGGTGGAAGATGGTCTTCCCAGTTCCCCTTGAAATCTAGAACACATTCTCATTGCATATCTTCAAGTGTCTAAATTGTATGTTCAGCTTGCCTGTCAATCTACGGATGGAATATAGTGCTGAGATTCACTTGTGTTCCAAAACCCTAGTGAAAAGACCTCCAAAAGTTAGCCGTAAATTGAGCTCCTAGGTATGATATAATAGATACCAACACACCATGAAGCCTAACAATCTCCTTGTTATACAAATCCACATATTCATCAGCCGTGTAAGTTGTCTTAAATGGTAGAAAATGGGCAAATTTTGTATGTCTATGAACTATCACCCAAATGGAGTAAAACTTATGATAAGAGCGAGGTAATCCAATAATGAAGTCCATATTGATCACCTCCCATTTCCAGGTCGGAATCTCTATATTCTGAATCAATCCACCGGGTTTCTGATGCTCGATCTTTACTTGTTGACAATTAGGACACTGGGCAACAAAATTTTGCAATAGACTTCTTCATGCTATCCCACCAATACCGCTTCTTAACGACATGATACATCTTTATCGAGCTGGGATGGCTGGAATTTTGGGACTGATGAATCTCAATCATAATATTCTCTCGCAACCCTGCCACATTAGGCACACATAATCGGCCCTGGTATCTCATTGCCCCTTATCCTCCGATCTCGAAATCCATAATCTTACACTGTTGAATGTTCTCCCTCAATCGTACTAAGGTAGGATCTTCATATTGTCGTGCTTTTACCTCATCTACCAAATATGATTCTGGTGTATTCTGTACAGTAACACCTCTTTCGTCAGAGTCTAACAATTTGATTCTCATATTGGCCAGTTGATGAAGCTCTCAACCCCTGTCTACCTGCCTCAGTGTGTACTAAGATTCCCATTGACTTACGACTGAGAGCGTCCGCCACAACATTGGCTTTACCGGATAGTACAATATCTTGACATCATAATCTTTTAGTAATTCAAGCCACCTACATTGCCTCAAATCCAACTCCTTCTACTTGAAGATGTATTGTAAACTCTTGTGATCTGTGTAGATGTCAACATGGATGCCGTATAAGTAGTGTTTCCATGTCTTCAAAGCATATATTACTGTGTCCAATTCGAAATCATGAGTCGGGTAATTCTTTTCACGTTTCTTTAATTGTCTTGATGCATAAGCAATCACCTTATCACCTTGCATCAATACGCACCCCAAACCTATACTTGAGGCATCACAATATATGACATAACCTTCTGTTCCTTCTGGGAGAGTGAGCCTTGCACGAATGTCAATCGATTCTTTGGCTCCTGAAAACTACGTTCACAAGCATCAGACCATTGGAACTTGATAGCTTTTTGTGTAACTTAGTCAATGGTGCTGATATAGAGGAAAACCCTTCTACAAACCACTTATAATATGTTGCTATCCCCAGGAATGTAACAACTCGAGCGGTCGTTTTGAGCTCTAGCACGTCGTTCGGTAGTTTGAGGCCATGGGCAACTTCACCTCAGGTATTATGACTTGTACGCATGGTTGGAATTGAATTTTGTGATTTGATAGGTTTCGGCATCGAATGTTGAAGTTGGATGTTCTAGAGTTCATTAAGCTCGAATTGGAGTGCGATTCATGGTTTTGGCATTGTTTAACGTGATTTAAGACCTCAAACAGGTCTGCATTATGATTTGGAACTGGTTGGTGTGATTGGACGGGGTCCAGGGGACCTCGGGTGGATTCCGAGTGTTTAACGGATCGAATTTGGAATTTGAGAAAGGCTAAGGCTGCTGGTATCTGGTGTAACCACACCTGCGAGGTTCTGGCCGCAAGTGCAAAGCCACAGAAGCAACCTGGGTGTCGCAGAAGCAAAAATGGACTGTGCTTGGCTGGGAGCGCAGGTGCGACGCAGCTCCCGGCAGGAGAGGTCCAGGCTCCGCAGAAGCGGGCGTGGTCGAGTTTAGCTGAAACCGCACATGCGATGGAAATTTCTGCAGGTGTGGAGCCGCAGAAGCGGCAGGTGGACCACAGGTACGAAGAATCGCTGGGCAGTGTCTTTTAAAAGACGGGGGATGGGCTCATTTCAACCCCATTTCCTCCATGGGAGCCGATTTTGGAGCAACTTTGGAGTGCTATTTTCATCACCAAGTATGAGGTAAGTGATTTCCACTATTTTTGAGTTTAATACAAGGTTTATACACATATTTAGTCATGGAATTTTGTAGAAATTATGGGATTTGGAAGAAAAACCTAGAATTTGTATTTTCGGATTTTGACCACGATTTTGGGCATGAAATTGAGAGAAACTTATATATTTGGGTTTGTAAGTAATGGGTGATAGTATCTTCGAAAAATTTCGGAATCCGGGCATGTGGGTCCGAGGGTGATTTTATCAACTTTTCGATCGGGGTTAGGGATTCTTATAAATTGGATTATAACAGGTAATTGTGTATATATTAATGGTTTGCGAAATTGTTGGCTAATTTTGGGGCGTTGTGCATCAATTTGAGTCATCAGAAGGGATTGGAAGCCGGTTACGGGACTTCGGAGCGAGATAAGTCTCATTTCTAACTTTGTAAGAGGGAATTGTCCCCATAGGTGAATTAATTAATTATGTGCTATTGTTTGTGGGGGCTACGTATGCACGAGGTGATGAGAGTCCGTGCGTAGCTACTGTTATGCTTATGTCCGGGTAGTGAAGGACCCAAAAGCATGCCTTGCTTGCCGTACTTATAATTTTATTGATAAACTTAAAATTCTTAAATCCTGTCGAATCTAGAAAATGAGTTTCTAAAAAGATTAAACACTATCTTTTTGATCATTAAAAAAGGAAATTTTGTCATATCCTTGGGTAATTATTTTCCGGATGAAGTCTGGATTGACTGTTTAAATATGTTTATCTATGAGTATCTGTGTCGCATGCATGATTCGCGAGCGGGGTAACTGTATTATATCTATGTGTAACCGCGTCGCAAATATATTCCGCGAGCAGGGTGACTGTTTCCACCACTCTCATGGGAGCGGGCCATACGTCACGACATGTTAATAGATGCATCTATGGTTCGCGCCGTTCGACCCTTCGGCTGTGCACAATTTACATTTATGTTGGATCGGGCCGTACGACCTCGGTATTTTCTGCGCATGCTATTTGTTTGGTGTTTTTCCCTGAGTTGAACTGCTTAAATGCCTTGATATATGAATTGTCAACTGAAATGACGGAAACTAAAGTTATAATTATGAAAGAAGTTTTCCCCTTCCTGTTGTTACTTGTTATTTAATTATGACGTCCATGCTTAGCGTCACATTTAATTATATTAATTTTACTTCTAGAAAGTGTCAAAGTCGACCTCTCATCACTACCTCTTCGAGGTTAGGCGGGATACTTACTGGGAACACATTGTTTTTGTACTCATACTACACTTGCTGTGTATTTTTTTGCACTGGCACACGTAAGTCTAGTGGCCTATCTTGGCGCAGCGACATGGTTGATATGGAGACTTAGATTAACTGCACCTCCCGAGACGACCCGCAACCAGCAGAGTCTCCTTCAGAGTATTGTGTTGTATTTTCCCTACTGTCCTATTTATGTTCCAGATGGTTATTGTATTTCATTTCTTTCCTAGAAATTTGTTCGTGCACATGTGACACCGGGTTCTGGGATGACTATGGGATTTATTCATTATTTAAAATTGTTAAACATAATATTGTTTACTCAGTGGAAGTTCGTTAATTATTATCTAATTAAATGAAAAGGGATGAAATTTCAAGAGTATTAAAAATAAATATTTAATTAACTTCTTGGTGTTGGCTTTTCTGACAGTGGTGTCCGGCACCATCACGACCTTTATTGGATTTGGGTCGTGACAACGTGGTATCAAAGCACTAGGTTCCCTTAGGTGTCACGAGTCATGAGCAAGTCTAGTAGAGTCTTGCGGATTGGTATGGAGACGTCCGTACTTATCTTCGAGAGGCTATAGGGCTGTTAGGAGCACTTCCCGTCTTGATTCCTCATCGTGCGATTTGATTCCTTTGAGGCTTATTCTTTCGTTTCCTTTCCATTTAATCTTATGCGACATGAAGCGCTTATTATAAATCGAGAATTGAGGAATTGTAATGGTACTACAGAGGTGGTGCGGGATGTTTCTCCATGCGTAGTTGTTTGGGCTATGGTCATCTCCTTGCGGAAGGATACTCTGTCGTTTCAGATCAGTAGTTGTACTTGTGAGAGCTTTGAGGCTATGCAGAGGTTGCTATGATGCCCATGGACGGTTATCACGCAGTAATCGATGTGATGGTAGGATGCTTGCCCCTGTGTCGGGGCAGTGAATGACTTGAAAGGAGGTCTACTCGGAGCATGATTCAGAGATTCGGTATTTCATTTCCGCCGGAGGAAAGGCAATCAGACTATAAGTGTTCAAGTTTGGGTTGATAGAGTAACGAGGCTGGGTGTTTTCAAGTATGGTGGAATTTTCATCTGCAACGTGGTATCGTCGTCCTCGATTGAATGTGTTAAGTTCGCCGGTGTTATGATCTTCTACAATTCGCCTCTGGGCTAGGATATTGTGAGATATTATTGGAGAAGCGGCTGTCAGAGATCGTGGGGTGCGGTGGTCTAGGATTGAATGAGTATTTCTAATGCTGATGGCTTGAGAAGAAGGATCTTCGGAAGGGGTTGAAGTTAGTAGCAATCTATCGGTTCAAGTGCTACAGTGATAGATATTGATCTAAGGCAACAGTTGGGTAGAAAAAGAATGAGGAAGGGCAGGGGAGGTGTCTTGCAGTGGTTAAACTTCTAGAAGGCCAAGTGTGAGAAGCAGGAGTCGAGTAGTTGCTTAGAGGATGAGTTTGACGAAGGTGGGATAGAGGCGGAATATCATATGGATTTTGTGGTAGGATGACTACACGCCTTGAGAAAAGTTTAGAGTGATTTGGGAATTTTAGTGGACGGTGATTGGGTCCACGGGCTTAATTTGAAATATTGGATATTGTACTACGGGAGATTGGATGCAACTGAAAGAAGTTGCTTTATATGAAGAAGAATGCAATATAACTTTTAATTGGAAGGTATTGTCGCACACTTAGTTGATGTCCATAAAGAGTGAACAGACTGGTACAGTTGGTGGATGATAATGAGCTCAGGATGGTTTATTGATGTCGTAGTGATTTTACCCTATGCAGCAACGTTTGAAGATGTCGGCATGTAATTTCCACAGGCAGGTTATCTCATGTGAGCAGGTCAATGGTCGCGTGGTTGGCAAAGCTTATACGAAGGATTTTACTGACCATCCAGTAAGAGGTCGAATATGTGAATGTTTCTAGAGATTCGGAGTGTTCATGAAATGCTAACAGAAGAATTTCGTGGAATTTGGGCGGGTTGGTTGTGCAAGATCATGTCAACAATGAATAAGGAATCTCGGTGGGTTCCAGAGTTGTGTAATAGTAGCTTCAAGCTAAGTGGGAGAGTCCCACCGCCTACGGTTGGGTTGCATGGTTATCTACTTGTGAGGTTTCTTGTCATTGGTGTATTGGTGGGTTATTACGACTAAGGGAAAGGAAACATCATTAGTGATTTGAGCAAATGATTGAGCAATGTGTGCTATATTGGGCCTTATCAATTCAGATGCTAGCAGAGCCTTGAAGTTGATTATATTCGGGACCAAGTCAAAGTGGGTGACTCTCAGTAACAGTCCTAGTGAATTCAAAAGTTAAAATGCGGTGCCTAAGGATTTGAATCCCATAGTATGGTTAAGAAACGAGCTTTTGCAGCGGATTATGAAAAGGGGCTTGGAGTGTTCTATGTCATCTTCGGCTTGCAGTGTAGTAATTATAGGAATGAGGGAAAATGAATTCGGATTCGTAGAGGAATTTTCGGAATGGGTCTATCAGTTGAGGATGCGAGCATGCGCACAAGGAGGGAATGGGATGGTTTGTGGGGTTTGAGACAACTTGGTCTCGTGATACAAAGCCACTCGGTAGGAGTGCAGATTGAGTCGTTATGTGTTGAGTAGAGTTATTATTTTTTCTAAGGCAAGTTAAGGATACGTTAGAAAAATTCAGGTCTGTTAGCCATGGTTGAATTGGCATGATGATGGTAGTGATCAGTACCTCCAGCGTGATTAGATTATGCATGTGATTTGTGGCGGTATGTGCGAGGCTTGACGGCCTCCGTAATTGGTTTTATTTGGGAGTAATTAGGTATTATGTCCTGTGAAGTGTAGGAGGATCCTGGAAGGGCAGTGGTGGTTTAGACCACTACTTGAGGATTTGTATATTCTACGGTTATGTGAATTTAATCGTGTGTTGTTATGGTTCTCTTGGAATGAGTTAAGTATAAAGTTTCTACATGATGAAGTGTTTACTCTATTAGTGGTTCAGGAGCTGAGATGAGATTCTTGTACTCCTGTGCATTGGCGTGATCAAGTGCATCTAGCATGGGATTCGGACATTGAGGAGGATGTCACGAGCTCGGATGAGGAGGAAATGGATTTGAAGGTTTAGAGTAAGCTGGTGTTGTCTTCAGCGTCACCTGAGATCGGTGTTTGTAAAAGATGCTTTGCATCTTGGTTATGGATTCTTGATTTGCTGTACAATGTTAGTGTGGTCGGTGGTGTGGATGTGCAAACTCGTTACCTTATGTGGAAGGTTGTGGGAGCATGACCATAAGAAGATTGTTATAACTGTGACATGTAGTCACTTGATTGATTGAAGGTTTAAGCCAAGTATGAAGAATGTAGTAATATCGCCTATTTGATAATTTATGCCTGGAGGGTGCTCGGTTCATTTGGCTGCGGAATGTGGAAGTTTCTTCGGTTACGATGGTTGTTCTTGTGTGTTATGGGAAATAGGGGGTTATTAGAGACCCGTGAAAGGTTAATAGCCTATTACAGTGCAATCAAAATCGGCTTGAGGTCTGTGGATGGATTTAAATATGAATACCGGCTCTATATTAGGCCAGAGGTGTTCGTTTCAGTATAGCGCTCCTCATGGAGGAGTATTAGAACGTTGGGTGTCATTTCGGCGTCTGCTATTTCATATGATATTATATTGTGCAGTGTGAGTTGTGCAACAACTTGATAATTTTCTTATGCGTTGAGATTCCATGTAGCGATGGTGTTATGTGAGAAGGATGGCTTGTGAGATTCAGATCATATATCGCACCTCAGTTGTGCTTGAGCTTTGTATCTTCTGGCGTTATATGTCTCCCCGGGGATGGTATTGTGCACTTAGCGTTGCTTGTGACCGATATTCAGTATTTTATAGTAATGAGCAGTTTAGCTCGATGTGTATCTCCTTATGTGAATTTTATGTGTGGATCGGGTGGCACGACGCCACAAGTATGCTATTTGGATCGGGTTGCACGCCGCAACATCGTAATGTTGAGTACGATTTTCTATATTATATTTTTGTGTGTTTTGTTTCCCATTTTCTGAGGAAAGTTCATATTAGTGAATGAGTTGAGTAGTTCCTCCCAGAGTTCGTTTTCCTTATGTATAACATTCGAGGTTGTAGTTTATTTGCACGTTGTGGCATCATATGAGACTTTTGGTCATGTCTCGGGTGGCTTGTTGCCTGAGCGGTTCATACAGGGTGAGGAGAGATTAATTGATCTAGGATCCGTACAATCAAATCATATGAAATGTATCAAAGAGCAAATTCCATTAATTGATTAAGCATGAGGTGATGGCTCTTGTCAGGAGTATAGACTTAATGATTTGTTGGCTCAACAATTGGTTATGGAATTCTACACGTCTCTTCCGTCGTGGCAGTACTGCAAGAGTTGGAGCATGACTTATATGAGTCATGAGGTATGTGGGAGCATCAGATTCGTGAAATTTCGGCTATTATGTTCAGAGAATGTTATTATGGTCAGGTGAATTATGCGGTGCATGGTGTTAATTCAGCAAAGGCATGCAATCATGTTTTGGTACATCGTGTGGTGATTGATACGGTGTTCGTATTTGGAAAGCAGGCCCGATGGAGAGTTTCATACGTAGGAATTTGGCTCTAAGTCTTGTTGGACTAAATAAAAGGGAGAATCTTCAGACTGACTCGAGCTAATGTGCTCAACTGGGTTGTGGTGGCACGGGAAAGTGCACGAGGTGTTAAACAGTGATTTTGGACAACACCGGCGCAATTCTTAGCACGTTCGAGGATGAACGTATGTTTAAGTGGGAGAGAATATAACGACCTGACGGGTCATTTTGAGATATAGCGCGTCGTTCGGGAGTTTGAGTCCATGGGAAGCTTCACCTCAAGTATTATGACTTGTACGCATGGTCGGAATTGAATTCCGGGAGTTTTGGTGTTTGTTTATTAAGAGAATTCTCTTTTCGGAAGCTTTAAGTTGAAAAAATTGATTAAGATCGGATTTTTGTGTAAACGACCTCAGAATCAGGATTTGAAGGTTCCAAAAGGTTCGTATGATGATTTCGGACTTGGGCATATTTCCGGATTGGGTTTTGGATGACCCAGGAGCATTTCGGTTCCTATTCAAGAAGTTGGTATTTTGGGAGAAAGTTCATAAATTTGGGTTGAAGTGTGTTTCAGTGTTATCGATGTCCGTTTGGGATTCCAAATTTGGGAATAATGTCGTATGGTGATTCTGGTATTGGGAGCGCGATCGGAAGTGAATTTGGAGGTCCATAAATTATTTGGCTAAAGTTAGAAATTTGAAGGTTTTTGAGAAGTTTGATCGGAAGTGGAAATATTTATATCGGGGTCGGATTCCGATCCGGGAAGTTGGAGTAAGTCCGAAATGTTGAACGTGACTTGTGTGCAAAATTTAGGGTCAATCGGACGTGATTTGATACGTTTCGGCATCGAATGTTGAAGTAAGAAGTTCTAGAGTACATTAAACTCGAATTGGAGTGCAATCCATGGTTTTGGCATTGTTTGATGAGATTTGAGACCTCGAATAGGTCCGCATTATGATTTGGAACTTGTTGGTGTGATTGGACGAGGTCACGAGGGCCTGGGGTGGATTTCGGGTGGTTAACGAATCGAATTTGGAATTTGAGAAAGGCTAAGGCTGCTGGTATCTGGTGTAACCGCACCTGCGAGGTTCTGGCCATAAGTGCAAAGCCGCAGAAGCGGCCTTGGTGTCGCAGAAAAGGAAATGGACAGAGCTTGGCTGGGAGCGCAGGTGCGACGCAGCTCCCGCAGAAGCAAGACCGCAGGAGCGGTCCGGGCTCCGCAGAGCGGGCGTGGTCGAGTTTAGCTGAGACCGCACCTGCGATGGAAATTTCCGTAGGTGCGGAGCCGCAGAAGCGGCAGGTGGACCACAGGTGCGAAGAATCGCTGGGCAGTGTCTTTTAAAAGACGGGTGCTGGGCTCATTTCAACCCCATTTCCTCCATGGGAGCCGATTTTGGAGCAAGTTTGGAGTGCTATTTTCATCACCAAGCATGAGGTAAGTGATTTCCACTAGTTTTGAGTTTAATACAAGGTTTATACATGGATTTAGTCATGGAATTTTGTAGAAATTATGGGATTTGGAAGAAAAACCTAGAATTTGTATTTTCAGATTTTGACCACGATTTTGGGCATGAAATTGAGAGAAATTTATATATTTGGGTTTGTAAAGTAATGGGTGATATTATCTTTGAAATGTTTCGAAATCCGGGCACCTGGGCCCCAGGGTGATTATATCGACTTTTTGATCGGGGTTAGGGATTCTTATAAAATTGATTATAACGGGTAATTGAGTATATATTATTGGTTTGCGAAATTGTTGGCTAGTTTTGGGGCGTTGCGCATCAATTTGAGTCATCGGAAGGGCTTGGAAGCCGGTTATAGGATTTCGGAGCGAGGTAAGTCTCCTTTCTAACCTTGTAAGAGGGAATTGTCCCCATAGGTGAATTAATTAATTATGTGCTATTGTTTGTGGGGGCTACGTATGCACGCGGTGACGAGAGTCCGTGCGTAGCTTGTGTTGCTTATGTCCGGGTTGTCTAGGACCCAAAAGCATGCCTTACTTGTAATTTTACTGATAAACTTAAAATGCTTAAATCCTATCAAATCTGGCAAATGAGTTTCTAAAAAGATTAAACACCATCTTCTTGATCATTAAAAAGGGAAATTTGTCATATCCTTGGGTAATTGTTTTCCTAATGAAGTCTGGATTGACTATTTGAATATGTTTATCTATGAGTACCTGTGTCGCATGCATGATTCGCGAGCGGGATACCTCTATTATATCTATGTGTATCCATGTGCAAATATATTCTGCGAGCAGGGTTACTGTTTCCACTACTCTCATGGGAGTGGGCCGTACGCCACGACATGTTAATAAATGCATCTATGGTCCGCGTACCCTTCGGCAGTGCACATTTTACATTTATGTTGGATCGGGCCGTACGACCTCAGTATTTTCTGCGCATTCTATTTGTTTGGTGTTTTCCCTGAGTTGAACTACTTAAATGCCTTGATATATGAATTGTCAACTAAAATGATGGAAACTAAAGTTATAATTATGAAAGAAGTTGTCCCCTTCCTGTTGTTACTTGTTATTTAATTATGACGCCCATGCTTAGCGTCACATTTAATTATATTAATTTGAATTCTAGTAAGTGTCAAAGTCGACCTATCGCCACTACCTCTTCGAGATTAGGCGGGATACTGTGTACACGTTATTTTTGTACTCATACTACACTTGATGTGCATTTTGTTGCACATGCACACGTATGTCTAGTGGCCTAGCTTGGCACAATGATATGGTTGATATGAAGACTTAGATGAGCTGCACCTCGCGAGATGACCCGCAGCCAGCAGAGTCTCCTTTAGAGTATTGTGTTGTATTTTCCTTACTATCCTATTTGTGTTCCAGAAATTTGCTCATGCACTTGTGACACCGGGTTTTGGGATGACTATGGGATTTATTCATTATTTAAATTTGTTAAAGATATTATTGTTTACTCAGTGGAAGTTTGTTAATTATTATCTAATGAAATGAAAAGGGACGAAATTTCAAGAGTATTAAAAATAAATATTTAATTAACTTCTTGGTGTTGGCTTTCCTGACAGTGGTGTCCTGCGCCATCACGACCTTTATTGGATTTGGATAGTGACAAGGAAGCTGCGGACTTCTGATGGTGTTGACACTAATATCCTTGTCAAATATCACATGGCCAAGGAATGCTACTGAGTTCAACCTGAACTCACATTTGGAGAGCTTAGCATATAACTTACAATCCAGAAGGGTCTGTAATACTACCCGCAAGTGGCCAGCATGTTCGTTCTTCGAACGAGAATACACCAGAATGTCATCAATGAATACGATCACGAACACATCAAGATAGGGCCTGAATACACTATTCATGAGATCCATAAAAGCTGCTGGGACATTTGTTATTCCTAACGACATCACCAATAACTCAAAGTGTCCATATCTTGTCCGTAAGGCCTTCTTTGGAATATCCTTCTTCTTAACCCTTACCTGATGATACTCTGAACGTAAGTCAATCTTGGAGAAATAAATTGTACCCTGAGTTGGTCAAACAGGTTGTCAATCATTGGAAGTGGATACATTTTCTTTATAGTGAACTTTTTCAGCTGTCGATAATTGATACACATCCTTAACGACTCGTCTTTATTCCGCATGAACAAGACTGACGCACCCTAAGGTGAAGTGATAGGCCTAATGAAGCCCTTATCCAGCAAGTCCTTCAACTAGACCTTCAACTCTCGCAACTCTGCCGGGCCCATCCTGTATGGAGGGATAGAGATATGTTGAGTGTCAGGCAACACACCAATGCTAAATTCAATCTCCCTTTCTGGAGAAAGGCATGTGAGTTCATCTGGGAAAACATCTAGAAATTCGTTGACCATGTGGATTGATTGTAGAGTAAGCGACTTTGCCTCCGCGTCCCTAACGCGAACGAGATGATAAATGTAACTTTTTATAATCATCTTCCTTGCCTTGAGATAGGAAATAAACCTACCTTTTGGCGTAGCAATGTTCTCCTTCCATTCAATGACGGGTTCACCAGGAAACTGAAACCTAAGCATCTTCGTATGACAATCGACATTGTATATCATGAGGCCAAATAGTCCATTCCCATTATCACATCAAATTTAACCATTTCTAACTCAAATAAATTCGCTGAGGTTTGATGACTACAAATCATCACCGTGCAACCTCTTTATACCCTTCTATCAATCACAAAATCTCCTATCAGAGTGGACACCGCAAGTTGTTTACTTACCAATTTCGGTTCAATGCCAAACTTATTAGTCATAGTGTAACATATGATAACATAGATCCATGATCAATAAGCCCATATACATCATAAGAAAACACAAACAATATAATTGTAACAACATCCGAAGATGACTCAAGATCCTGTCGACCTACTAGAGCATAGGTTCGATTTTGAGTACCACTCAAACCTGACACTGCACGTTTACCTCTACCACGACCTGTCGACTGCTGAAAACCCCGTGCTGGAGGTCGAGCCGATAAGGGAGAACCAGATACAGATCCAGTCGCTTGAGCCATACTACCACCGCTTATGTTAGAACAATCCCGCATCATATGGCCAGGGTGTCCATAAGAATAGCACGCATCGGAACCTCGATGGCACAGTCCAAAGTGGACCTTGCCGCACTGATCACAATGAAGTGTTGGGGGTCTTGTCTGACTAGTATCCTAATGATATTGTAAGCTTGATGCTCGCGAATTCTGACCTATACCAGAATAGGTAAATCGATCATACAGAGGCCTTTGAATCAGTGGAAGAGCACTAGCTACATGTGGCGCCGAACTCCTTGAAGACTGGGGCCTGATACTACCTCTGAAGTCACCAGAATACCCTGCAAATCTCGCCCTCTTATGCTGGGCCCTATCCTGCTCCCTATATACCCTTTGCTGGCGCTTATGATCCTCTAGTGTTTGGGCATAAGTCTACATACGGGAAATATCCATGCCCTCCACCAAGGAGGCTGTCGTGCACTCATTTATCAAATGTGGTCCCAACCCGTTCACGAAGAGGTGCACACTATCGCTCATCTCGGCCACCATATGGGGAGCATACCTTGCTAAAGAATCAAATTGCATACTATACTCTCGCACACTCATATTAGTTTGTCGAAGGTTCAAGAACTTATCAACTCTAGATCGTCGTATCTCAACTGTAAGTAGTTATGAAGAAAGGCCTTAGAAAATTCCTTCCACACAACTGGAGGAGAATTGGGACCCCTAGGTCTCTCCCAACTATCACACCAAAAAATCGCTAAATCACGTAAACTATAAGAAGCCAACTCTACTGCCTCAGTATCACTAGCGTGCATAACTTACAGTGTATGATGAACCCGATCAGCAAAAGTTTGTGGGTCCTCCTTGGGGTCTGATCCGATAAACACCGGAGGGTCAAGATTAATAAAATCATGAGCTCTTGCACTAATCGGTTTATCAGCAACACCGATATTCTGCCTCTGAGCCTGAGTAGCTACCAAGTTAGTCAACAGTTGCTCCGCACTTCGCATATCCTGGTCTGTAGTGCCAGTCGGAGGAACTTGAGGTGCTGGGTCCCTCCTAATATCATCTAGAGAAGGCAGAGTAAATGAGGTATGAGACGACATCTCACTCTGAGCCTCACTTTATCCTGCGTTGGCTGGAGACACCTGACTGGAACCCTCTCCCGCAATTGTATCAAGACGTCTACTAATCGCTTGCTTCCTAGTCGAAGGCATAGCTGAAAGAAAACGAGGTAAATATTGGAGATAAACGCTTACGACTCAACTCTACGCACGATCTAGATTCAGGAAGAAGGTAACAACCGTAGATGTCATGTAGCCTCCTGATTATAAATGTAACATATGAGTACCTATTAGGGCTACTGACGTAAAATGCATGATACATATACATATACATAATTGTTTTTAAAAAAATACGCCTCTGTGGGCATCATCATCATCATCATCATATCGTACCCGACCATAATAGGCTCGATAAAAACGTACCCGGCCATCATAAGTCTCCGTAGAATCGTACCCGGCCACATGGAGCTCGGTAAAAACCAATTGATCAGTGGTTGCACAATAGGTGTTGTTCCCAGCCGACTATAGCGCGGCTCAGTAGAAAAAAATAGGTACATATATATAATGCACGTTGGACTCATTAGAATCACATTTTGAACTTCAGAGTGACGTAAGGTCGGTATCCTCCGTACACATTATTAGGACTAACTCTTCATCATGAATCTTATAAGAATCAGGAAGTACCAACAACATTGATAACATAAGAATAAGAGAAGCAACACCAACATCAATCGTTCCATAAGAAGGGAAATGTTAGTACTGCTAGCTTTTAAGAGTGGAGTATCTTTGGAAGCTCGTTCATTACATTATGTACAATCATAGTCGTGCAAAAGAAGGAAAAAGATAGCCTCAGATACCTTGTATATACTTCCAACCTCAAGCTATGCAATTGTCGTGATTCCTTCGTCTACAACAAGAGAAATGAAACTATCGTTATTGTTTAAGCGTCGTAACTATTATATATCGACCGCAACCTATCTTACATTTAAATGGACAAAACCTCCCCTATTTATATGACTTCCCACAAGTTAAAAAAATCACCAAACATCCCAAACAACATCAATAATAATCATGTTAAGCCGCCCAAAATAGTCCACCAAACAACGCCATCACTAACAAGCCTTTCGGTAGATATCTCACAAGTTATAGCTTCAACGACTTAGCCACAAGTTGGATAATATTAAATACATGTAGGATAAGAGGTTACTGACCTTGAAACATAAAGAAAAACTCCAATTTGATCTTAATTGACCACGACATATCCTTCCTATGCTGCTACAAGAACAAGGAAGCGAAACTAGCAATCAATTAGTTTTTTTCGGCACTAGAATATTTTGAAGACTTGAAATCATCTAGGATTAATATTAAAAAACAAAGGCAGTATTTTACAGAACATAAACCACTTAAACAAACCTCTCACAGGAGCTGGAACAACACAAAATTCAGCAACACCAAGAAGAACAAGAAACTTACTAGCACCACGGGATTCCCAACACTTGATTTGTGTTGTTTGCCCTTTGTTTGGGTCTTGGATCATGACAGAACTTTGAGAGAGTGTTTTTAGGGTTCCAGGGTCTGAAGATACTGAAAACGAATGAGTTAAAACGGGTTTGAGGCGTCTTATATATATATGCATATATCTCAACCGCCTATGTGGGTCCCATAGATAATTGCTTGTGCAGCCTCGTAAAAATGCGAATATCTCTCTACTTCGATGTTGTATCGGCGAACGGTCTAATGCATTGGAAACTAGACTCATAGAGCTTCAATTTGGTTGGTAGATAACCCCAATATTCCATGTAAATTGGGAGAAAATCTTAGTAGCATTTTACCTAAAATTTAAGTTAAATTATAAACGTATGTTGTGACAACTTTTGTCGACTTTTGTTTCATAACTCGCTTGACTTCAAGACTTGTGATACGGATATTATATGATTCAAATACCTTAAAACATGACCTATTGATAATATTAAGCACCTCTAGTTTTACCCGATACTGGTTTCAACATCCTTGATTCGTTAAGCTTCTAATACTTGTTAACTAATCTTATACACCCTTGTATCATTTAAGACCAATATGATTAACTTGTTATCATCTCAAATATAATCTCTTCTCGGATTTACGTCGACTAACTTACAACGTGATCTTATGCACACGAATATGGGTTGTAACATCCCGAGTCCAAAATTACCATCCGGACCTAACGGAACCATCAAAACATCAATCTGAGGTCAAATACTAAAAAGTCAAATTTGGTCAACTCTTCAAACTTAAAGCTTAAACCATGAAATTCATTCTTTCGAATCGACTCCGAATAACCTGAAAACCAAAACCGACGACTCACACATATCATAATACATCATATGGATCTGCTCATTCCCTCAAACCATCGAGCGAAGTGCAAATGCTCAAAACGACTAGTCGGATCGTTACATCTTCCCCTACTAAAACACACGTTCGTCCCCGAACGTGCCAGGAGTTGTTCCAAAGCCATCAACCGATGTGTAACCATACCTTGCACATACCCGTTGGTGATTCCACATAGGCCCGAAAACCTAACATAGCTGAAGATCATTACTTCAACCTCATGCCGTAAACCACAAAATCTAATTTCCAACACCTGGAATTTCCTACAAGACCCAAACCTTGCAATCTACACACTGCATAAGTCTGAACAAGTTGTATCAAGCCATAACCATGACCCAAGACACAATCACACGGTATACCACGTAACTTAAATACTCACAATGATAACTTCCAACCGCAATAGCTGCTCAATAACAAACTCGACACCGGTAACGAACCTCATATCAACTAAAATCTTGTTATGAACTTTTGTAGACTGCCAATGATGAAAGAAACACGCAGAAACCCTTAATTACTCATCATATCAACAAGTCATGGAACTCTATCTCCTACGACAAGAACTATAGCCAATTTATCCTTCCAAGTATACCGTAATCAGATCCGATAGCATCCATTCTAGGTCTAATGAACCTTCCTCATCAAGCACAACTATTATATTGACATACAACACCAATACGACCTAGAGCCACAAACCGTGCACCTATATGCAACAATTTAAATGTACTCAATCATGGAAAATGACTCAAATGAGCGAACCGTCCCGCAAGTTCAACAAATACCACCACAACCGCAATGCCATGAGTCTATCATACATAGTAGAACCACAACATGCGAATCTGACACAAAAGATCATATCTCAACATAAGTCCGTTGCAATGCGTGACCCTGTCAAAACACTGTCCATATGGAATACCTCAAGCCACCATGCCCAAAATCAACAGCCACGTGCAATTCGGCCTTAAGTACCCAAGGTGCATGGCCATAAACATGGTGGAACCAATAACATAATATGACAATCTGGAAACAACATAACCAAATGCGCAATCAATCGTTCAACACCCTAATATCCATCTCGCTCAAATTTCGCTATTAAGCCCAAATAGGACCACACCATGTGTGCCGGTAACCAACAGATCCAAACCCCTCATAGCATAGAAGGTTAACTCATAGAATATCTCAGAACACGAATAAGCTCAACTCTAATCGAAAGGTACATCCCTCAACAATAGATGTACGGAGTCAACAAATCTGACCCGGTGTAGAATACACATCCTCATTGGGCCTGCCAATGGTCCCCAGATCAATCATGCTCATCCACAAATAGATAAATAACCCTCCAAAGGTCCACAATGACCTAACCATAACACATACCATCCTCTGACTAGCTTTGGCCACGCTTTCACAGTCCACAACCACGAAACATTCTGCTCCTGAGAACTCCCAGTCTCCAAATCCATAGAACACACGAATCACCATATATGGTCCCAATTCCACCGCCTAAATGTCTAACACCTCTCTCATACAAGATCATCCCACGAGGATACTTCTATAATTCTTCCGTGCCACATAAAAAAATCTAAATGTCAACAATTGATCAACCAGGCGAGTACTACAATACCAATGAAGCATCCGTAAGTCAAAACACAATGTGCCTTCCGAGATGCGCACCCATCTTAGTAAAAACCAAACAGTTATAGCATTCATATAAACATCGAAGACCGTCCATGCCATCTAAGAATTTGTGACCTTCCCTTCAAAACTAAACCGTGACCTTGCGCTCGCAAACCTTAATCCCACACAACACACTGCATCTATCATGCCATCATAGGAAAAATACGACAACCTCCTAATCAACTTTGAGTCACAAGTTGAATACATATTCGATCAGCTAGAAACCTTTGATTTGACCCCATCAAGTAGAAACTCACAATATTCAACATGCTCCTCATGCCGGTAGGAAATATCCATTTCAAACCGTGGTAGAAAATCATCGATAGCACTTTGGAATCCATTTGCACATAACGAAGCTATCATAACCGAATCTCTCTAACCCTACCAAGCCACGCAAGTCGCCAAAACTCAAGAGCATTGCCACGAACATCGGTAGAGACTCACAACTTCATAAGTACCCAAAGAACCGATCATACCCATTACCATGCTGATCTAACCTACTGTTAAACTGTCCTATTTTTCCGAGTTCCTTCCAAATTACCCTTTAGGTGACACTTCATAAGTACCCAAAGAACACCACGATCCTTAACCAAAACTCACCCCACGAGATCCTAGAAAAAAATCACACGCCCTAAAGTCCAAAAGCCGTTATATTCCCTCTTAAGCACCCCAAAAGTACCACAACCGATAAACCTTCTCTAAAGAGACCTTATGTGAATCTAAAGTTGTTCCCTTCGCCATCCTGATAACGAAATACAAAATCCATAATGATATAGAAATACCACGAGTCTCGACACCATCCAATGTAAATCTCAGATCCTAGCCATATACAAATCTAGAAAAATTCACAATTGCTACATATAAATCTTGAACCCATTAGTACATTCATGAGAGTGATCCATTCTGCTCAAATCTCAATTTCCCTGCCCAAACAGGCCAAACGACATGTGCCCATTAGCACGACGACACACAAAGAAGTAACCCCACTTCTAAACAACTGAGCAAACCCTTACTCCATGCCCACTACATAGTCACAAATTACAAACTCAAATCATTCCATGATGCCCATAAAAACATAGTGTAACACACGATGCATCCAAAAATTTCCTTACTTAAGTCATCCTCAAAACAAGTCACTGTATATCATAACCTATCCACAAGTATGCCTCAAACCAAAACCAATACAACACATGACCGTGCAATCAACTCGTCGATAGTAGACTCCCCCACTTGGCTACAAGCCTTGAAATAAAACATCCGACAACTTAAAATAACCATACTTTATTATTGCCATAATACTGCAGTGAGATTCAACTAAATCCTTCATAAGATCATGTAACACCGACCGTCTAATACCTCAAATCATCTGCAAATCTCACATTCATCCTCGTGATGGTCAGGTCCACTATTACAACTGATCCAAACTCAAATCGCACAAAATATAACCCACTGGTAGAAAAGAAAGCCTCCACACAACATCCATAGATTACCTCGCAGGATATAACCCACCTGCTTAGCCTCAAACTGAAATATCTTTATACCCTTTCACCGCCACAACTATTGCGCAATCACTTAATCTTCCTAAGTCTGAACTCACCAACAAGGCATGAGAACCTAATTCATTCCACAATTAATCAGCATGAAAGATCCTCCAATACACTCAGAACTCAAAACTATACGTCATATCAAGACATAATTCAAGCACCCAATAGTCCTTTTCACATCTCCAGCAAACTCTTCTCATCACATTCAATCCATCTAAACACATCCTGCAGTCACATCATATATATCATATAGCCATACAACCACTCATCGAGCTAGGAATTCAACTAATAGGGACACTACCAGACTTATAGGTCCAAAAGCACGTGCTCACGCAACTGAAATCCCCGTGCTCAATCTACCGTAAAAAACCAGGCCTTAAGTCCTCTAGACTGGCCCTTCATCAACACATAAAAATCACATCTCGCACCTCATCCATGGAATCACAAGTCATCGATGCACAACTAATACTGAGCGCTCACATACGCATACGAATGCGTGGAAGGAATTCAAAGAGTTATGTTTCAATCCGAATCAATTTCGCACGCTAACGAAAGAAAGATGGGAAGTATATCCTAAATGACCTATAGCCTCTCGAAGATAGGTATGGAAGTCATCATAGTAATCCGCAAGACTCTACTGGACTCTTGTTCATGGCTTGTAGAACCTATGAACCTGGAGCTCTGATACCAACTTGTCACAACTCAAAATCCAACTAGTCTAATGGTACCTAACCCAACCCGCTAGGTAAGCCAATTAACAACAATCCAATCAATGAGGTTTTCTACGAATTTTTTTATGAAATAACATAACTTTATACACTTCCCAAGGACTTGTAGTACAAATCACGAGCTTCTAAAATTAGAATTTACAAAGCTGTATGAAATAATTACATCATCTGTTTGAAATGTACATAAACATACTTTTTAAATAAATCTAAGGCTACCATGAACAAGAGGTAGCTACAACCCATCAAACACAACAACATCACCAACAACCAACATCTGTACGCAAGGTGCAAAAGTGTACTATGAGTACAACCGAGCCCATTTACTCAATAAGTAACAAGCCTAACCTTAGGTTGAAAGTAGTGACGAGCTGGAACAAATGTTGGAGTCCAACATCAATAGCCAATAACAATCCATAACAATACAATGAGAGTAATGAAATAAGTAACTCAGAGATAAAATGTTCATCCCGTTCCCAATTCTAGAAAATAGGTCTTCTATTCAAGTATATCAGTGAAAACCCAAATCTTTTACCGAAATTGCCAAAAATATGAGTAAGTTTGAAAAATGTAATCTTTCCCAAAACTTTCAACAGGTAAATGTTTCATTTTCAAATGGCATGAGGAAAATACATCACTGTGCCTATATGTCAATAGGCATGAGAAGTCATGAATGACGTGATACGGTACATCATGAGGAAAAATGCATCTTTATGCTTGTATGCTAAGTGTGCGTGTCAAATGTAATGTGTCTCAGAGATGAACTCATGTAATCATACTCCAATAGTACTCAATCTCATTGTCTCACACTTTCCACTCATCATGCTAAATCACTCAACACGCTCAGTCACTCAGTACCGTATATGGCCAATCCAACCCAAGGAAGATCTATCCCATATATATATATATATATATATATATATATATATATATATATATATATATATATATATATATATATATATATATATATCAACTGACAGTCAGTCACTCAGTACTGTATAAGGCCAATCTAGCCTGGGGAATATCCATCCTCAAATATAAATGCTTCGGGAAAGATCCATGCCTAGGGATGATCAATCCCTCAATATAAATCAACTGCTCTCACTAGGGGTGTGTACAGACTCTGAAGAGGCTCCTTCAGCCCAAACGCTATATTCTGCATGGACAACTCACGTGCTATAGTAATATCCTCACAATCAGGCCCTCAACCTCACTCAATCATCAAGCTCTCCAGTCTCTCGGCTCACAACACTCATGCTGAGCAGCCCAAATCAATGATATGAGATGTGACAATAAACAATAATAGAGAGTGAGATGTGATATGAAATGATGAATGCGAGTGAGTATATAACTGAACTTAAGGAAATAACTCAACATTAAAGAATGCCCATTATTGGTAACAATGATACCAACATATAACCTAAACATGATTTCTAGCATCAATTACAGATCAAGTGCTCTACTTGGATAGCTAGGCAATTTCATGTAATCGACTAAATCATAATTTATACGGTGCACGCCCACACACCCATCACCTAGCATGTGCGTCACATCAACATCAATAACATAACACGTAATTCAGGGCTTCATACCCTCAACACCAAGTTTAGAAGTGTTACTAATCTTGGACAAGCCAATTCCAATACTGAGCAAGTCGAGTGATGCTCCAAAAATTCCACCTCACGCGTACCGACCTTTGAACGACTCGAAACTAGCCAAAAGAAACTCAAATACATCAAATAAAGCCTTAGGAAACAATTCCAAATAATAAAGGTCAACTCCTTAATCAAAAGCCCAAAATCGGCCAAAAGTCAAAACCTCTGCTCGCGCCGCAGAACCCGATGAAACATATAAAATCCCGAAACCCATTCAATTACGAGTCCAATCATACTAGTTTCACCCAAATCCGACTCTGAGTCGATGTTCAAAACTAAAATTCGCTCTATGAAACTTTAGTAAAAACAAAACCCCAAACTTCTCTTTTAAAATCCTCAACCAAATGCTAAAAACGAGGATAGATTCATGAAATATAACCAAAATCAAGTAGTGAACACTTACCTCAATCCATATGGTGAAGATCGCCTAAACATTGCTCCAATCTGAGCTCCATAGCTCCAAATATGAAAAAATGGCCAAAACCCTCGAAATAGAGAATTGTATAATTCTGCCTAGGCATTCCTCTTACGCAAACATGGGAAGTCCATCGCGTTCGCGATGGACAAAAGTACACTGCCACCAAAATACTCTATGCGAACGCGGCACAAGCCTCACAAACGCGATACACACAGGAGATGGAACTATGCAAACATGGTAAACACTAAGCGAACGCTAATAAGAAGTCCATCGACTGCCCAGCCTAATAAAACACACTTTGCGAACGTGTGCAAACTTACGCGAACGCGTTGCTCAAATTGCATCAACCTACGCGAACACGTCTGAGGACTCACGGAAATGATGAACAACTTCTCCCAGCCTTCAAACAACTCAAAGTGATCGAGATCCATACTCCGCAATCGCAATTAAGAATACCAGTTGCCCATAACTCAACAGAACCAGAAATGCAAAAATCAAGGAAAATGGTCCGAAAACAATCTGAAACATGCCCGAGCCCCTCGGGATCCTATCCGAACATAACAACAAGTCTTGAAACACAACACGGACCTACTCGAGGCCTCAAATCACACATAACAACATCGAAACGATGAATCACACCTCAAATAAAAAATCAATGAACTTTGAAGTTTTAACTTCTATAACTCGCGCCGAATCATACCAAATCAACCTGGAATGAACCCAAATTTTACAAACATGTCCCAAATGAAATAAAGAAGCTATTCCAATTCCCAGAACCACATTCCGAATCTGATATCTTCAAAGTCAACTCTCAGTCAAACTTATGAACTTTTCAAACCTTCAAATTTTTAATTTTTTCCAATTAGTGTCGAATCCTTCTTGGAACATCCAAATGTAAATCTAGACATACACTAGATTCAAAAATAATCATCCTGACCTAACGAAACCATCAAAACACCCATATGATGTCAAATACTAAAAAGTCAAACTTGATAAACTCTTCCAACTTAAAGCTTAAACCATAAAATTCATTCTTCCAAATCGACTCCGAATAACCTGAAAACCAAAACTGACGAATCATGCATGTCATAACATATCATACGGAGCTATTCGTGCCCTCAAACCACCTAGCGAAGTGCAAATGCTCAAAGCGACATATCAGGTCGTTATAGCTGGTGTAAAGCAGCCTACATATGAGAGTGAAAAGGGGCCTGAGGAAACCAACTGAGGTGCTGCACAACAAAAATCAGATCTGGCCTAGTGTAAGTTTAGAAATTTAACTTCCCTACCAAACACATGTAAGGTTCAGGAGAGGCTAAAGGATGATCCATGGTAACCTTCTACTTAACAACCAGATTCAGAGGACAAATGACAAAGGAAGTAGCAAAACTATTGTAATCCTAAAAAGGTTTCTAATAAAATTCCTCTGATGCAATAAATACCCAGAATTAGAATAAGCTACCTCAATACCAAGAAAATAGTGAAGGAGACCCAGATCCTGTATCTTGAACTGATTGCCCAAAAAAATCTTCAAAGTAGATATCTCCTCTAATTTATTCCTAGTGAGTATGATATAATCCATATGGACAACAAGGAGAATAATGGAGTAGGTAGACTATTCGACAACAAGGAGTAGTCATTCATTTAATGAGAATAGCCCTTGGAAAGACCCGAGATAACTTGGCCTACAATTTCCTAGAGGCATGTCTTAGTCCATATAAGGTCTTTTGAAAATGACACACCAGGTGGAAATTCTGAAATGAAGAAGAAAAAACAGACAGATCATGAGGAAATTTTTTGTAAACCTTTTCATCAAGATCTTCATGTAAGAAGGCATTTCTCACATCAAGCAATCAAGCTAGATTGAGGAATAGATTTTGAGAGATGAGTTTTCTGCAGAAATATCATGAGTGTGCGTATTGATCCTTAGTCAAGATAGGAATCAAAGAACCATGATCAGTAGAACCATCAACTAGAGTATAAACAGTGTCAGCTCTTCAACAGAATTATGTATCTCAACACTTGTAGCAACTCTCTTTCCCTTGGTGAACTTAAACTTTGGTGGAAAATCATGAAGCTTGTAGCACTTGTCAATCAAATGTGGTAGGTTTCTAACAGTAATTACGAAGCAAATATGACTTGTTCTGATCAAAGCTAACCTTCTGGACAAATTGCTTGAGAGGATTGTTAAATGAATGAGGGTTTGTGTAATTTTTTTATTAAGGTTGGCAACAAAAGAAACTGATTTTGTGTGAAAATATGAATAAAGTGACCTTACTTTGCCTCTCATACTGAAGAAGGATGTTGTAGGAAGTGTCAAGTAAGGGAGGAGGCTGCATCATGAGCAAATTGCTCCTCACACCAACATAGGTCTAATTGAATATAATGACCCAATCCGTCGTTTTGTGTATTTGAGTCTCATTTTTTATTTGGGAGCTATATTTGTGTGTTTTTATGGTTATGTGACTTGCGGGGATGGTTGAATGAGGTTTGGACATATTTGGAATAACTACTTCCTAGTTTGGAAGCATATGTTGGAAATGTTGACCGAGGTTTGACTTTTGTGAAAACGACCCTGGAACAGCGTTGTGATAGTTCCAATAGGTTTGTATGGTTATTTTAGACTTAGACGTATGCTCGGAATTCGATTCGTAGGTACCCAGATTGAATTGACTCTTATTGCAAAACGTTGGCAATTTGAATGTTTAGAAATTCCCTAAGTTTGACCATGGTTTGACTTTATGGCTATTGGGTTGGATTTTGGTTTCGGGGCTTGGAGTAGGTATGTGTTGAAATTTAGAACTTGTCTACAAAGTTTGGCGTCAAAACCAATTAATTTGGTAGGAATCAGACACTTGGTTGTGTCTTTAGAAGTTCTCGAGTTCATGGCGATTTCTATGTGTTTTCGTGTTCTATTTGTGGTTTTATATGTTATTTTGATGATCCGAGTGTGCCGATTCGTGGTTTTATATGTTATTTTGATGATCCGAGTGTGCTAGTGAGTTTGTGTGTATTTATGTACTTGTGTATATATTTATTGTGGAGGCCCGAGGCTCGGGTGAGTTTTGGACGTGTTTCAGGCCATTTTGAGTTGAGTTAAATTTTTGCTGGTGTTGTTGTTCTCGAATTTGCGAGGAGATGGTCGCATTTGCGACCACCATTTGCGTGATTCTTCTCGCTTTTGTGATGTTGGGCAAGGGGACCGGTTTCGCATTTGTGGAGCTGGGCTAACATTTGCTACATGCTCTGGGTTCACATATGCGGACCCTTGATTGCATTTGCGATGGCTTGTCCCTGGAGATTTTCGCATTTGCGAATATTGAAGTCACATTTGCAACATTATGCTGGGATGGGGAAGTTCGCATTGGTTTCGCATTGGTGGACCTGAGGTGGTTTTTGTGGTAGTTGCATTTGCGAACGTTTGGTCGCAAATGCGCTATTTGCAGCTTGTTTATAGCTGGTTTTTTCGGTCCTTAGTCTCATGTTATCATATTTTGAACCTTAGACTTGGTGGGAGACGATTTTTGGAGGAAATTTTCACATCTAGATATTGAGTAAGTAATTTTGACTCAATTTCAAAAATTTAACTTGATTACTTATGAATTTTAACATCAAAATCATGGTATTTAAAGGAATTTTGGGAATTTTTGACTATGTTTCAAAAAATAAAAATTTGAGATTTAAGAATCGAATTAGACTCAGATTTGAACCAAAAATATATTTGGACTTGTGGAGTTATATGTAGTTAAGATCTACCATTTGACTCGAGTTTTGAATGGGCAAGCTCGAGGTTGACTTTTGTTAACTTTTAGGGAAATGTGTAAAAATCTTAATTTTATAATCGACATAGGTTTCTCTTGCACTGTTTGATATTATTAAGTTGTTTTTGGTTAGATTTGAGCTGAACGAAGGTGAATTTTAATGGAAAAGCTATTTTTGAGTGTTGATTTGTGCAATTTGAGGTAAGTATCTTGTCTAACCTTATGTTGGAATGCCCATTAGGATTTGGCTTAATTTCTTAATTGTGTTATGTGTAAGAGGCATGTTCACGAGGTGACGAATGTATACACGGACGTATGCGTGCCTTATGATCGGATTTGTCCCGAGGTTTCTCTTATTGCCTTGTTTTGCTTGGGACATCTTTGCACTGTATGTTTTCGCTTGGGTGTTTACTTGAGTTTATGTTCCATGCTAGAGATCATGTTTTATGATTGTAATTCCGTAATTGGCCAAGTGGGGCGTTGTGAGATTGCTGCAAATGTGAGTTAATTTAATTCATGTTCATATGTTGAACACCCATATACATTCCTTTATTGGTTTGTCCTTGTGCACTACGTTGACAGATTGTAAGTTTATATCTTGATGAAAATTATTGGCATGTTGTGTTATTATGATTATGGCACATGTGGACTTGTTGGGAGGATTGTTCGGGTGTTTGCACGAGGTTTCTTTCATGCTATTATTATTGTTGATATTGCACATGCGGCGATAAGGTGGGTTATATTGATTTTGCGCATATGGCGAGACAAGGTGGGATGATTATTAAAATGCGTGTGGTGAGACAAGGCGGACATTTACTTTACTATTGTGTACTCGGTGAGACAAAGGTAGCTATCTGAGGATGATACATGATGGCCTGGGGGAGTTTACTGATGATGTTTATGTGGTGGTGAAAAAAAGGATATTCTTGTTTATGCTTACGACTTCTTTCTGTGTGTCATGCATTTGTACATGATTTGTTGTGTGATTTCTAATATGTCAATCTGTGCCTCTGTTTATTTGATGTTTCAGTTATCAAGATGGATTCACCTACGTGGAGATATATGTAATTTATTTGATTCTTGAAAAGTTCACTTGAACGTGTCATTAGGAAATTGAGACGGAATCTGATTATATTATGACATGAGGTCTTTGTCGTGCAAGTGCGACTTATATTGTGGCATGAGGTCTTTACAGAGTAATGTGACTGATATTGTGGCATAAGGTCTTTGCCGTGCGAGGGTGATTGGTAATATGGGAACGAGGTGCCATATGTGTGCGATTTATTTGATGAATCGTTCTTGAAACTGAGCCTTTACTTGTATTAAGTTATTATTACTTGTTCTGATGAGATTACAGCTAATGCCTTCTATGATTCTTCTTGTTGCTAGTCATTGATATATAGTACAGGTTATTTGACTAGTGGATGTCTCGACTTGAACCTCGTCACTACTCTACTGAGGTTAGTCTTGATACTTACCAGGTACCAATTGTGGTGTACTCATACTACACTTCTACACGTTTTTTGTGCAGATCCAGGAACCTTAGAGCGTGTCTGTCGTTAGTGAGCTCATTTTGAGTTTCTGGGGAGACTTCAAGGTATACATATGTTCCGCTTGGAGACCTCAAAGTCACCTCCTACTGTTTTCTTTCCATTGTTTATTGTACTTTAAACAGTTATGTATTTTGAGACGCATTATGCACTTCTTGTAGAGTTTATGACTCAGTATTATCGGGTTTTGGATTGTGATTGTTGTATTATCATATTGGATATACTTTGGGCCATTTTTGTCAATTTTATTTGAATATTAAGTTGTTATATTCTGTTTGGTATTGTTGTGTGATAGGCTTACCTAGTCTTATGGACTAAGTGCTATCACGATCCTTAAAGTGGGATTTTTGGTCGTGACATTGAGCCCCATGAGGAATTGGTTAAGTTTGTTTTTCTCATCCTCCTTCAGAAGACAAGCCTTAGCAGCACATGTGCAATGATTGGTACACATAAACCTAAGCTCATCCCACAGTTTCTTAAGTTTATTGAAGTAGGAGGCTATGTCTAGAGACCCCCGATGAGAAGCGACCAACTCATGTTTAAGTTCAAAGACCTTAATTCTGTTAATTGTCCCATATCTTTTATTGGGTTCTCAGCTTAGGAATACAGAGATTCTTTAATTAGTCAATCTTGGTACTGAATGATTTTGTCTGGTTGAAAGTAATCAACCGACTTCTTCACTCAAGTAACACTCAAACGAGAGAATAAGCAATAGCAATGCAATCGTCGAGATTGAGGAAGCTATTTTAGTTTGGTAATAGTTCAAATGGATCAATAACAATATAAAGAAGTTATCCATGGGATGGACAACGAAGTGCATTGATCCTCCACGACCTCATCTCTTTTTAGTGCGTGAGGAGCTCTATAGTCCAGGTGCACTTCTTCGTAGAATTCCCAGTATCGCTCGACGTATCACCAGTATTTCCTTCTGGTGATTCATCGATTGTATCTCTGGCTCCCAACCAACAAGCAGTTAGCCTTCCTCTACAAGGAATGGAAGTGTGTTTTCACTTGAATTGAAGTAGCGTCTTTGGAATATGAGTAGGGTTCCTCTTCTGCTCTGCTTTCTTCTGCTCACCAAATCGAAACTCAATTTCAAAACTCGGATCGAGGATCCACACCTTCCGAAATTCGACTTCTTTCCCCGGAACAACGGGAGAAAGAGTGAACTTGCCTTGTCCCTTTCTTTTTTCCATACCGCCTCCTTCTTTTCTTTGTTCTTCCAATAGAGTCTAAGGCAAAGCGGTTCGTATGCCTACTGCCTATTGCCTACGCTCTATGCTATATCAAGTAATAAAGAGTTGTTCAATTACCAAGATATGATCGTATTCCACTGTTTAAGTTTGGGAGAGCCCTCTACAGGTCTAGGGCAACTCCCATCGATGATAACGATACTATCATATTGTGCCTCCAACCCCCAAACCCACAATGACAAATGATACTCCAAGAACATCATAAGAAAGTGAGAACAAAGGACTAGATAGTTCGGGGGTAACCACAGAAGATGAGTGGACAACAGAAGTACCCATATATCAAGCAAAAGTAGCCAAGTAGAATAATATCACATTATGAATTAAATGACAACTAAGAACATCCATGCATGCAGTAATCGAGAAGAACTTACCAAGTTCCCTCGCAGCTGAAGGAAAACAACAGCTTTAGATTGGGAAAATCAGAATTCCAAATGAGAAACTCCCAAATCGAGATGTTAACTAAACTTAGTTCATGGAATGGGCGTGCTTGAATTCGATCGGACGATGTCTTTCATACGTTGAACTAATTACTATTTATTCAATTTTAGTTTAGTTTATGTGACACTATCTTCTTTTTAATATATAAAAAAAGAATTATATTTTTGATATTTGCATAATTTTAAACATTATATTTTGTCTTTAGTAACATGATTTTATAATCACACAAATATAATAACATATCTGAGATTACAAGTTCCCTAATCTGTTTTCCTTAAATTCTGCATCCAGTAAAACAACTTCACTTGAGGATCACCTCTATATAAAGTATTATGGGGTACTATCTCTTTTAACCCGTGCCAGAAATAATTTATTTGGTAGCCGAAAAAGTGTATAAAATTTGTATAACTTTATAACATACAGAATATATATATATTTATATATAATTTTATACATTTTCGGCTATTATTTTTACAGCGACTATACAGTGTCATTGTTACAAGTATTTTTAAACCCATGCCAACTAGTAATACGTCATATTAAGGTATGCTTAGAAATAGAAGCTAGTAATATCATGCTTATCCAACCTAACCAAGGAACAGAAAAAGAATTTTTTTTTATTTCTTATCGAAGAAGCACAGATACATTCATTATCTGTAATATCTGTTGACTACCCAACAAGTTTCTTGTGTCCAGTACACTTGAGGCTTTATACATGTGCTTTTGCCAAAAACCATGGCAGATTTCCTGTGTATTTTTGTTTATTCTATGCAGCATTTTTTTTTGGTTTCCTAAAAGAATGAAGCCGCATATGTCCAACTACATTCTGTTTGTGTATAATTTAGCTCTCTTTTTGTTTGTTTTGTTTCTTTTTCTTCGACAGATTTTGAACCATTTATCGACTTTATAACGACTTCTCTTTTCCAATGAGAAAACGTCACTTCTCGCTCCGTCAAATACAACTTTGCAAATGATAATGTAAAGCATTATTCAAACATGCATCCTTCCCCCCCACCCCCACCCCCCTTGTTACATAATGCAAGCTCTAACTCATATGACAATTCATGTACACCGGGTTTAAGACTTATCTTAAAAGTACCACTTCTTGTTACAGTATCTGATTGACATTATGATATTACTTGTGCATTTCTCCTAAGTTTCTACTTCATAGAGATGGCCGTTGCCGCATGTAATATTATGCAAATTTCGTGACAAGGACTGTTTTATCTCGTTAGTGGTCGTTTGGTCGGAAACAAGTTATCTCAGGATTTGTTATTCCATCCTTCCATAGGAATTAAAAAACACTACAGTCCCGAGATAACTGATTTCGGGTTAGTTATACCGTAATTTTATCCCAACCAAATATGACATAAAATTATTTTAAATTTAATTTCGAGATTAATTATCCCTTATCCTGATATCAAACGAACCCTTAATAGTTTACCTAGCAGGACACCCGATTAGTTGGACCAGTAAGTTTGTGATACCAAATACCTTTAGAAAACAATATTGTCAGAAGATATGCTCTGGCTATGACTGATCGAGACATAGTGCTGGCGTCAGAGGCTGTACAACCTTCCAAAATTGAGTAGGTAAAAGATGATGATATTACTCTATTTTATTCAGCCCACAAGTCAGAAGATATGTGTTCATGTTTAAGCCATCCCACATCTCCATCAATTAACATAATTCCCAATTTTAAAACTTCCAGTATACCTCACCACATCCCACCTCCACCCCCTTTCCCCACAAATAAAGAGATGCACATGAACAATCCATGAAGACAGATAAACCAGAACAATCCACTTACCAAAAATAGAAAGACATTCAGACGCAACAAAACCAATGTCAAACTACCCTTTATAATTTGATAGCCTTGTACACACAAAAGAAAAAGCAGATGCAGATGTATTCTTGGATTCTGAGGAAGTTTCAATCAAGTATGCTATTCTTAGCAGTCCTTTCATTTGGATTATTTAGTGTTAAAGCTCAGGTCCCTCCATCTGATGAAGATGAAGATGTAGTTAGTAGTTTCCAGCCAAGCCTTGCTGTGGTTATTGGTGTCCTCTCAATCATGTTTTCACTAACTTTTCTTCTTCTCCTCTATGCCAAGTTCTGTCATAGGGCATCTTCTTCTATTCATAACAGCACCAATATGCATATTCAAGATGGACTTGTTCGATCAGTACTTTCAGGTATCGATAAAACTGTGGTGGAATCACTTCCTTTTTTCAGATTCTTTTTTATCAAAGGGTCCAAACAAGGGCTTGAATGTGCTGTTTGCTTATCAAAATTTGAAGATATTGAAATCCTTAGATTGCTGCCAAAGTGCAAACATGCCTTTCATATTGACTGTATTGATAAGTGGCTGGAAAAGCATTCAACCTGTCCACTTTGCAGGCATAAGGTCAGTGCTCAAGACATGTCATTACTTACTTATTCAGAGAGTTTGAGATTCTTGTCTGAGCTAAGACAGGAATCAAATTTGGAAGTATATATTCAAAGAGAGGAAAATGGATCCTCAAGATTTGAAGAATTGCCAATACAAGAAAACAATATTGATAATGAACAACAAACAGATTATCAAAATCTACACAGGTTCAATCATAGGATTATAGTCTCAGATGTTGTCTTCAAGAATCGATGGAGTAATGTGACTTGCTCAGACCTTATATTCTTGAATTCAGAAATGCTCAATAGCATGGCAAGCAACAGATTCTCATCCATGGACAGAATCACTGAGCAACCCACGGCGAAAAGAGTTACAGAAGAAGAAGAAGAAGGAGGTCAAAGAATAATGAATATCATCAAGGATGAAATGGAAAGGAAAAGATTGTTTGAGAGCAAAATCCAGCAAAATAATTTATCTCAATTTCCAGAATCAAAATCACTAAGTCGAAATGAGAAAAGATGCATGTCAGAAATTATAGTGCATCCAAGATTCAACAGCAACAACATTGGTAATAGAGAGCTTTCGGAACGGAGGAGGAAGCTTTGGCTTCCAATTGCAAGGAGAACAGTCAAGTGGTTTGCTAATAGGGAAAGAAGGTCCGAAAACAGAAGACAAACCCTAAATGTATAGACTTTTCATAGGATTTCAGTTTAGTTTCTTGATTTCTGCTGCATAATGGAAGCAGATCGAGGCACGCGTGGAACTCAAATTTGAACCTTATAGATATCTTAAAAGCATAAGACAATTTTTTTGTTTTGTTTGTAATTTCTCTCTTTAAGCAAGTTGAGAGATTATATATAGTAAAAATGAATGACTGTGCTGATTCAGTTTCCAAAGAAAAATCAAGCAATTAGTAATTTTAATTGCATGATCGGCTGTTAGGATGATGGGAACGATTGAGAGTCCCCTAGCCTGGTCCCGTCCTTGTACCTTAGTATTCTAATTGTTCTTATCAAGTTAATAAATCTTTTTGATGTTCTTGATCCTTCTATTTAGTGGGCAGGAATAGTAAGTGGTGTAGACAATTAAAATTTTATTAAAATTTATATTCATAAGAAATTTAGATTTTATCTCAAAATTACACATATATTAATCAAAATAAATATTATAGACTTGTATAATTGGGTTAATTATTTAAATTTAATCAAATTGATTAAAGTCTTATATTATTGGACTAGCACATTTGTCGGCCTTCTATCAAATGGGTCAATCCACTAGTACCAAGTCAAACAGCCTAGCTAGTAGGGTTTTCTTAGAGACTACTCTATCCACACCTATATAAAATGATCAAAGGAAAAGCCTAAAAGATTAAGCAAGTAAGCTGAAGGAAAGGATAGGAAGCTGTGAAGAATAACATCAAGGTCTCCATCCAGATTTGCAATCTTCGTATGTGGTTAAATTCCAAAGGCGGCGAACTCAAATCATAGGCGGACGACTTCAAATCTTTCGTTCGTGATAACCAACATCAAATCCCCGTTCGTGACGATCTTCAAATTATTCGTGACGCATCACAAATCTGAAATCTGTCAAGTTCAAAATCAAACTCTCAAGCTCTTGAATCATTGTTCGTGAGGAGAAGAATCAGAGGGCTACATCTTTTAAATTTGAGATATTTTGGAAATGGTAATCCCATCACTTGAAATCGAATATAATATTTGTCGCTATATTTTGTCCCTCGATTATTATTTTTCATGAACGAAATTTAGTTGTTACACGTCATTCTAGATGGAATCATTCCTCTATTGATGTAAAAGGAAAAGCTAGAATCTTTCTGTGAAAAACATTTTTCAACATGACATAGTTGGATTTGATTTACTGCATTCAATAGGGTCGACTTAGATGGTAAATAAATTTTTCCCGTCTTTATTCATTTTGTTGAAGTTCACCGGGCTCAGTATGCATGTAAATTAAGCTGCCATCTTGAAACAGGTGTACTTTAAAAATTCCTCAAGTTGAGTTTTGTGTTAAAATAAAGAATGCAATAATAGACAATAAGACCGCTGCCACCCTGGTTTTCTGCTTGGTTCTCTGAATTAAGCCACACTTTCGAGGTTATTATGAAAATCTTGAACCAACCAATATTAATAGTATATTATTGAGATTATAAGAAATGGGTATTAATCTCTTTGAAGTTTGAATTCAGCGAATCTCTGTCAATAATTTACTCCAGAATATTAGAGTCAATAATTAAGAAAAAATCATTTTGCTTTTCATTTTTTTTATATCAACTCTTATTGTTTCAGCCAGTGGAGTATTAATTGAGAGCATTAAAAATAGATAACGAAGAGCTTAGACAAATACTCCTTTGAGTAATTCTACTAAACATTTTTTTAAAGATGTGTGCAAAAACCTTAAAAGTATTTTAAGCAAAATATATATATATTTTTAACTGACTCACTTAAAGATCGCCCAACTTTACCTTAATAACTTAGAAAATATCTCATTTATTTTCTCCGAGTGACACTCGGTGATACGCAGACAAGTCGAGGGAGTTTCTGATTACAAGAACAATTTATTTACTTTGGTGATACTTTTAGTGATTTCTTTTGTTACGAAAAATAACTTGATAAATTTTGATGCGATAAAATGAAAGTTGAGCAATCATCTATGAAATTAATCCTTACAAACTCCAGCTCCTTGCAGAATAATTATTTTCAACTATGCTTCTCCTATTTTGTTTTTCTTCTTTGTTTTCATCAGATTTTTCTTGTTCTGTACAAAGCCAGATCAATAAGTGCCAAAAATAATAAACCAACAAAATATAACTCAAAGGTAACAGTACTTTTTTATAACTGTGTGTACGGTCAAAATCGGGTATGCCCGATTTTTTGGGCTCGAGGAACCGCTTCAAGAATAAGACTGAAATAGGTTGGGCTCAAGCCCGATAGAGGAGGACGAAGGCTCGAAGATCGAAGTGCACGATGAATACCTGGGCCGAGTATGACCAACCCCGAGATAATGCCGTTATGGGTTTGTAACAGAATGAGCAAGATTCCCGCAATGGCCCAAAGATCAAGGCGAAAATTCCGGAACGGATTTGTACGAATTCGTACTAGACGGTAGACAACTGTACAATTAGATTCCTTACTAGCAACGGAAATGTACCTTATATAGGACTCCCCTATTATATAAAGGGGAGCTCATTCATTTTGTAAAGGGCATCAATCATTGGCAAATAATATACACTCTTACTTTCTTGCTTATCACTTATCAGAATCGTCTCTTAACTTTATTGTTGTTACTTTGTTGTTCTCATTAGTATACCTCGAGGTCAGGACTTGCTCGCACAGTGGTTTAATTTAGCTTACTCTTTTAATTTATACGTTTGTCTTCTTGATTATCAATTAGAATTGGACCAAATCACGTATCTTTAAGACCACAAAGCACATTTTAATTGTTACTCAGATTCCAGGGTAAACAGTTTGGCGCCCACCGTGGGGCCTAAAGATAATAGTGATTGTTAAGTGCTGATTTTGATAACACACTTTATTTTCACACTTGTTCTTGTCAAGAATATTTTGTTTTCAGGTTAAAACATGTCAAACTCACAAAACGCACCCGTACATGGCAATGATGGTCTCGGATTTTATGGGAAAAATGATAATGTAGTTTCTCCAGGAGCCGGTGTACCACCGCTTAACCTTGGGGAAGTGCCGATTGCAGAACCAGTCGATGTTAGTTCACACATTGCTTTGAATGCGGACTTAGGCGTAGACCTCGGAGGAAGTGTCCGCGGGGAAGTCCAATCAGGTGGTCAAGGAACACAGGGTGTAGGAGATGAGGGAGTTAGCCTCCAGGTAATATTCGAGATATTACAAGCTCAGCAGGATGCTATAACTCAGCTACAAAGTCAACATAAAACTTCGAGCGTGGTTGAACCAGAAGTCACTCGCCGTACCGAGCCAGCGGCAGAAAGGTCGAACGGTAGTGGATCATGGACTGACCCTACAATCATGAAAATGCTCGAAGAGCTCACCAAAAGAATCGAGTCAGGAGAAAAAAAGATTGCAAATAATGACAAAAAATGGAGACATACAACTCCCGAGTTGATCAGATACCGGGGGCACCCCCGATCTTAAAGGGCTTGGATTCAAAAAAGCTCGTGCAGAAGCCTTTTCCCCAGAGCGCGGCCCCGAAGCCTATCCCAAAGAAGTTCCTCATGCCGGATATACCGAAGTACAACAGGACCACCGATCCTAATGAACATATCACTACGTACACATGTGGTATAGAGGGAAATGACTTAGAAGACGATGAAATTGAGTCCGTTTTGTTGAATTTTTTTTGGGGAAACTCTATCAAATGGAGAAATAATTTGGTACCACAACTTGCCACCGAACTCCATTGATTCATTTTCCATGTTAGCTGATTCTTTGTTGAAGGCGCATGCCGGGGCCATAAAAGTTGCAACAAGAAAATCAGATGTTTTCAAGATAAGACAAAGAGACAATGAGAAGGTGAGGGAGTTCGTGTCCCAATTTCAAATGGAGAGAATAAAGTTACCACCAGTTACAGATGATTGGGCCGTTCAAAATTTCACACAAGGGTTGAACGAGCGAAGTTTGATAGCATCACGACAATTGAAGAAACATCTGATCGAATATCCTGTTGTTGCATGGGCAGGCATACATAATCGTTACCAATCACAATTTAGGGTCGAGGATGACCAGTTGGGAGCCCCCTCGGGGTCAATTCACCCGAACAGATGGGCAGTGAAAGCCTCGAGGGATACTGACACAAAACCGAGGTCAAACAGAGAGCGATATCAGCCATATGTCACAGATCGAAGAAACAACAGTTCGGGGCGCAATCCTCCCCGGAATGATCGAAGAAATGATCAAGGGAAAAGATCCTCGGGGACTTATGAGTAAGAATGGTTTTGATAAACATACCGGTCCAGTAGAAGCGCCTCAGTTATCGGAGTATAATTTCAATGTCGATGCATCGGGGATGTATCGACTATTGCGAGAATCAAAGACAGAAGGTGGCCTAGACCTATACAAACTGATCCTTCTCAGAGAAACCCAAACTTGATGTGTAAATATCATGGTACACATGGCCATAGGACCAAAGATTGCAGATAGTTGAGGGAAGAGGTAGCTCGATTGTTCAACGAGGGTCATCTTCGAGAGTTTCTCAGTGGTCGGTCTAAGAATCACTTTAGGGAAAGAGACGCCAACAGAAAACACGATCAGGAAGAACCTCAACATGTTATCCACATGATCGTCGGCGGGGTCGACATCCCACTAGGACCTGTCTTCAAATGGACCAAAGTATCAATTACAATGGAAAAACAGACCCGAGACTACATGCCCGAAGGCTTCCTTACATTCAAAGATGAGGAGAAGCTTCTCTCAGCCGCACATCGACGCCCTGGTAGTTTCTATTTTACTAAATAAAATTCAAGTTAAACATGTTCTTGTGGATCCAAGTAGCTCGACAAACATAATCAGGTCGAGGGTCGTAGAGAAGCTCGGACTGCTAGATCAAATTGTACCTGCATCTCGAGTCCTAAACAGATTCAACATGGCTAGTGAAACAACAAAGGGAGAGCTAATCCTACCAGTGAACGTAGACGGGACCATCCGGGACACAACATTTCATGTCATCGAAGGTGACATGAGGTACAACACGTTGAATGGAAGGTCGTGGATCCATAACATGAGGGAGGTACCGTCGAACCTTCACCAAATGATGAAGTTCCCAATAATAGATGGTGTGAAAACAGTTAACGGAGAACAAAACGCAACAAAGGAAATGTTTGCAGTCAACGAGGTGACGCCGATACCAGCACCTTCAACCTCAGAAAAATTGAACATCAAAGGAAAGCAGATGACTAAATAGCAATCACCGTCCACAACCTCAATCAAGTCAAAGGAACAGGTAATTAAAGAAGAAGAAGAGGATTTCCTTACCCCTCCAACTTTCATTGTTCCCGAGGAATCAGATGAAACCAAGTCAACGGTCGAGGAGCTGGAACATGTGATACTGATCGAGCATCTGCTCGAATGGAGGGTATACCTGGGAACGAGATTAACCCCCAAAGTCAGAAAAATACTCATTCAGTTCGTTATCGATAACATAGATTGCTTTTCTTTGTCCCATTTAGACATGACAGGGATCCCACCGGAGATAACAACACATCTGCTAAGTCTCGACCCCAGGTTCAAACCAGTGAAACAAAAGAGAAGGCCCCAGTTCAAGGTAATACATGCATTCATAAAGGACGAGGTAACTAAACGTCTCAAAATAGAGTCCATTAGGGAAGTAAAATACCCTAAATGGTTAGCCAATGTAGTCGTAGTCCCTAAAAAAGGGAACAAACTTAGAATGTGCATGGATTACAAGAATTTGAACAAGGCATGCCCTAAAGACTCTTTTCCACTGCATAACATCAATCGTATGATCGACGCCACGGCCGGCCACGAGATCCTTACCTTTCTCGATGTCTATTTCGGCTACAATCAAATTCAGATGAACCCGGAGGATCAGGAAAATGCCTCATTTATCATCAAGTATGGAGGGTATTGTTACAAGTAATGGCTTTCAGACTAAAAACATGCAGGAGCTACTTAGATGTTCGAAGAACACATAGGTAAATCAATGGAGGTTTACATTGATGACATGTTAGTTAAGTCCCTGCGCGCAGAGGACCATTTGGCTCATTTGCAGGCAACGTTCAAGATTTTGAGACAATTCAACATGAAACTTAACCCCGAGAAATGTGCTTTCGGGGTCGGTTCAGGAAAATTCCTCGGCTTCATGGTGTCGATAGGGGGATCGAGATCAACCCCGAAAAAATTAAAGCCATCGAAGATATCACCGTCGTGGATAGTGTAAAATCCGTACAACGGCTAACCAGACGGATAGCTGCTTTGGGCCGATTCATCTCGAGGTCGTTTGATCGGAGTCACAAGTTCTTCTCCTTACTCAAAAAGAAAAATGATTTCATATGGACCCCGGAATGTCAACAAGCATTGGAGGAATTAAAGCGGTACTTATCGAGCCCACCCTTGCTTCACACTCCGAAGGCGGATGAAAGGCTATACTTATACTTGGTTGTGTCCGAAGTAGCGGTAAGTGGCGTACTAGTTTGATAAGAGCAAGGTACGCAATTTCCTGTCTATTATGTAAAATCGAACCTTAGAAGATGCTGAAACTAGGTATCCACACTTAGAGAAGTTAGCACTTGCGTTAATAAGCGCATCTAAAAAAATAAAGCCATATTTATAGTGTCACCCCATATGTGTGTTAACCAATTATCCTCTCCGAAATGCTTTGCACAAGCCCGAGTTATCAGACCGATTGGCCAAATGGGCCTTCAAACTTGGTGGGTATGATATCGAATATCAACCCCAAACGGCCATAAAGTCTCAAATCTTAGCTGACTTCGTGGCCAATTTTACGCCAACCCTCGTACCCGAAGTGGAGAAGGAACTTCTACTAAAATCGGGTACGTCATTAGGGGTATGGACCCTCTTCACGGAAGGAGCCTCAAATGTGAAAGGGTCCGGGCTCGGCAATGTCTTAAAACCGCCTACGGGTAGCACTATTAGACAATATATCAAAACTCCTAGGTTGACTAACAATGAGGCCAAGTACGAGGCCATGATTGCAGGTCTCGAATTAGCTAAAAGCTTGGGGGCAGAGGTCATCGAGGCCTAGTGCGACTCTCTGTTGGTGGTGAACCAAGTGAACAAAAGCTTCGAGGTTCAGGAAGATAGGATGCAAAGGTATTTGGACAAGTTATAGGTGACGTTTCACCGCTTCAAGGAGTGGACCCTAGATCACGTGCCTCGAGAACAAAATGGTGAGCCGATGCACTTGCAAATTTGGGGTCATCAGTCGAAGAAGACGATATAGTCCTGGTAACTGTTGTCCAATTGTCGAGATCTGTGGTCGAGGAGGGTCACGCCAAGATAAACTCCACAAGCTTGACTTGGGATTGGAGGAAAAAATATGTTGAATATTTAAAGCACGAAAATCTCCCTTCGGACCGTAAAGAGTCGAGAGCCCTACGAGCTAAAGAAACCCGATTCACATTGGATGAAGATAAAATGTTGTACAGGAGGACTTTCGGTGGACCATTGGCGGTATGATTAGAACTGGGGGACACTGATTATGTTCTGCGAGAAATCCACGAAGGTACTTGTGGGAACCACTCCGGCTGACTCTTTGATTCACAAAATTATTAGAGCAGGGTACTACTGGGATAGCATGGAAAAAGACACTAAGGAGTTTGTTTGAAAATGCGATAAATGCTAAAGGTTTGCACCAATGATCCATCAGCCCGGAGAACAACTCCATTCAATCCTATCCCTGTGGCCATTCATTAAATGGGGGATGGACATCATCGTCCTCCTGCTAACGGCACAAGGTAAAGCTAAATTCATTTTGTTTATGACTGACTACTTTTCTAAATGGGTGGAAGCACATACCTTCGAGAAGGTAAGAGAAAAAGAGGTCATAGACTTCATATGGGACCACACGTGTGTCGATTGGGGATACCCGCTGAAATCGTATGCGACAACAGGAAGAAATTCATCGGCAGTAAGGTAACAAAGTTCCTCGAAGAACACAAAATAAAAAGGATCTTATCGACACCATATCACCCAAGCGTAAACGGACAGGCCAAATCCACAAACAAGACTATTATCCAAAATTGAAGAAAAGGTTGAGTGACGTTAAAGGGAAATGGAGAGAGGTTCTGCCCGAGGTCCTTTGGGCATACTGAACGACATTAAAGTCTAGCACGGGGGAAACTCCGTTCTCCTTGGTATATGGCTCCAAGGACTTAATCCCAGTCGAGGTCGGAGAACCTAGCACCAGATTTCGGCATGCAATGGAAGAATCGAATCATGAGGCTATGAACACTAGCCTCGAGCTATCGGATGAAAAAGGAGAAGCTTCGCTTGTTCAGATGGTCGCACAGAAGCAAAGAATCGAGAGATATTATAACAGAAGGGCTAACCTTCGTCATTTCAGAATCGAGGACTTAGTTCTAAGGAAAGTCACCCTAAATACTCGAGCCCCGAATGAAGGGAAACTAGGCCCGAATTCGGAAGGACCATATCGAGTCATCAGAGTCGTCGGAAAAGGATCTTACAGACGTGGTACGATGAAAGGCGAACAATTGCCAAACAATTGGAATGTATCACTGCTCAAACGATATTATTGCTGAGGTATGACTTTCTCCTCTTTTCCATTTGTATTCGAGACTAACTCATTGTAGATGTTCAATCGAAGACGTCGAGGGCACCCTTCTACATGAAGACCTTAGGTTTTAAAGCACGCGTTGCACTCTTTTTTCCTTAAATCGGGTTTTATCCCGAATGGGCTTTTTCGGCGAGCTTTTTAACGAGGCAACAACTATGTGCTACCTAAGGAGAATTCAACAGTATCCAAGGCTTCTTTTTAATCAACCTCGAATACTGGGGGCATCACCCTGGCTATATTTTCGAGAAAAATACTTCACGCCAAAGAGGGATTCGATAGGAAAACTTTGTAATAGGCCAAACGGCCAGATGAACCATGTCCGTATAAGATAGCCGAGCCCCGATGGCAAAACATGTATGCATGTCTGAATTATTCAAAGAAGCATTCTTTCTATATTAAAAACACTTTGTGTCTCAAAGAAATTTGCTACTATACGAGCTCCATACTTGTGATTCTCTGTGAGAAAGGGATCAAGAGCCAAAACACAAATACACCTCGAATACTCGGAGACCATAATCGATAGTCAGCACATTCGAGTTTTCTAAGCTCGAATTCGTAAGACCTCAAAGAGGCACCCCTCGACGTAAAGGCCAAGGCCATCACACTTGGGGACTAACATTTCTAACAAGTTCAAAATGCTACCGGGAAATAAGTCTAAGAGACACACCCGAAGGCTACGTCCATACTAATGGCAATGGCCGAAATAACGCGGCTTCGAGACGTCCGAATTTCGCAATACAAATAGGCCTTCGAATTCTCCGAAAAACGATTAAATAAAGGCTACCCTTGGCAAAATAATCAAAGGTCTTCGATAAAGTCAGTCGTCAAGAAATATCAAGAGGTATCGAATTATTTGCATACAAACTTGTGCTAAGGCAGTAAAAACAAAAGGGTTCCGATCGAAACTAAACCCTCAAAAAACCCAATGGGCAAAGGATGCATGCCAAGGCATAAACATAATTTTTTTTACTAAGTATTTTAAGCCGAAAAGAGGAAATAGTAGCCATCTCTTAGGGGCTATGACAACCCAACTTAAAAGAGCCTAAGGGCCAATACACTTATGGTTCGAGATATTGCTTTCACCCCATCGATTAGCCCTAGGGCTGGTTTCTCCTTCAGGAGCAGCTTCTCCTTCCAGAGCAGCTTCTTCATCGGGAGAAGCTTCTTCTTCGGGTCCCTCTTCGTCATCGGACCCACCTTGTTTGCCTTCACCATTGTCGTCATCGTCAAAGGAGACAAGAAATCTAGCATCGTCTTCCATCGACCTTGCTTGAACTATCTCTTCAGTAAGGTCTAAACCTCTAGCATGGATTTCTTCAAGGGTTTCCCTCCGAGATTGGCACCTGGCCAAGTCATTACTCCTCTTTTCTCGGTCGGAAGCTTCCCTCAGCTCCATTTGAGTAGCCTCGGTGTCCCTTAGATACACAGTAATAATTTTATCATCCGTGACCTTCATGTTCTCGGCCCCAGTCCTGGCTTCAGGGACCTTGGCAAGTTTGACCTCAAGATCGGCGATCCTTTCGGCCAGGGCCAAGCCACTCTCTTTGACACCCCTGAGTTGGTCTCAACCGATGCAAGTTTGGCTAATGCAATTTCTTTCACAAGGCGATCCATCTTTGCCCTCCACCGGCTTCACTCAGAATTAACCCGATCGACCTCACCTCAAAGCTGCCCCATCATCTCCACTTTTGATGCAACTGAGACATTGAAGTGTTAGCCTCCACAGTTGGGACGAGAAGACCATACTCTTTCAAAATGACAGTTACATGCTTGTCTACCTCGGCCTCGTATTCGCGAGCCTTGGCTAACTCTGCCCGAAGGTCTTTGAGCTCTTCCTACTTTTGACTTCAAAGGAGCTTCAGGGACTTTCCTTCACCCAAGGACTTCCCTTCATCCAAGGCCTTCTTAAGCTAGACCTCATATTTGCTTAGGTCGGCCTTAAACTTGGCAAAGGCTTACACAGAAAAAGATTTATCAGTTAAGGTAAGGCGAGAAAAAAGAAATTTCAACGTTAAGAATTAATGCTTACCTTAGAGAAGAGACGTTGGGCCTTTTCGAGGATGGTAGATGCGTTGTTGAGGTCGGTATCATCGACCCCAGTAAAGCAATCCCGGAAAGGATCGTCCTCACCGGGGACTCCACTTATGTCAGGTATTATCAGAGCCCGGGCTTCCCTTATGGTGTCGTCGGAATAAGCCGGTAATGATGGAGAGTGACCTATTTTCATGGCCTCGGGCAGATCGCTCGAGGTGCTCTGTTCGACCATGGGGACTTCAGAATCTATCCTCTTTGGTGTGCTTGTCGAAGGCTGAGAAACAACCACGACCTCGGGCGACTCGGGGGCTTTCCCCACGTCCTTCTTCGAAGTTTCCTCACCAGAAGGCAGGATATCTGGTTTGGAGGGTTTGGCGGCCTCGACTGGCTTTTTGGTTCGGACCACCAGCGCCGAGTCCTTGCCCTCATCTTCTTCATCATCTAGAAGATGGTGGACTGAAGCTATATCCACGTGAATGACATTCCTCCTACGTCTCTAAGTTGGGCCCTTTTTGTTTTGGGGGTCTTCAGGTTTCGAAGACCTTTTTTTCTTATTATCCTTCTTCGGTTTTGGGATCGGGGACTCAATCTCTTCCCCAGGAGGAGCCGACCTTATTTAAGAGAATTCCCCAATGCCTACATAAATAAAAACTAGGTGTGATAAAAGTAATGTCTCCGATAAAGAAGAATACGTCATGAATATACCATGATGTTTGGATTCTCATTTTCCCCTCGCCAAGTCACGCTAGTGGCATTCATCATACGAGGAGGTCTCAACTAGTTTCCGGACCAAGTGTTCGATATCGGGGACCGCAAGGGGCATCCAAGCAACCGCTGCAGGTAAAGATAAGGGCGTCATGAAATGCATAGTCAAAATACAAAATATTTTTGGGGGAACAACTCTACTTACGGTCAAAGTTCCACCTTTCCGGGAACAACATTTTCTCCTCGGGGATGATGTTGCTGGTCCTCACTCGAATGAACCGGCTCATCCAGCCCCGATCTATATCCTCGTCATTACTGGCAACGAAGGACTTGGTTGACCGGCATTGGATCTTAATCAGCCCACGAAAAAGTTGAGGCCGGTACAAGCGGATAAGATGAATGAGAGTGAACTCGAGCCCCTCGGCCTTACTGGAAAAGTAGCGAAGCATGATCACTATGCGCCGGAGAAAGGGGTGGATCTGACCAAAGGTGACTTGATATCTTCTACAGAAGTTGATCACGATTGGATCGAGGGGACCTGGTGTGATGGGGTAAGTGTAAACACTTAGGACCCCTCCACGTGGGTGGTAATGCTCTCCTCGGGGGTAGGGATCTGTACAACGACCCCATTCCCCCAACCACAATCCTTTTTAATCGCATCCACATGTTTCTCCGTTATCGAACAGATATACCTCGAAGCATGTTTGCATCGACCATGAACCGCGGGAGGATTTTCAACGTTTAATTCTTTGTTTAAGGTGCAGGCGTCGGGAATTATCTCGTGAAGGGCCGACGTCTTGTCGCCGGCCCGACGAGAAGAGGATGAGGAAGCCTTCTCTTTTTGGGGAATGATTTTTGAAGTTTTCGCCATTAGTTTAGGTTAAAAGAAGCGGAAAGAGATGGGGTTTGATGATCTTTGGTACTAAAGAGGCGGAGAAGCAAGTAACGAAGAGGAGAAAGATGAAGAGAATAAGAGATCAGAGAAATTGCAAAGAGGAAGTAAATTCCTTAATCGAATGAGGAACCCTGTATTTATAGGTGAGCAGCGATGTTTCGACGGCGTTAGTGGCCGACCATTACTGACAAAATTTTAATTTTTTGGGGAAGTAAACCAACAGGACGTTTCATTCACCTCGAACGCTTACATCACTGGGGTGAGGTCATCACAAGGGACTCCGAAAACCCAAGGCTCATATCGTTTCTTATCATTTTATTCTAAGAAATGCGGGGACTATCTGTGTACGGTCCAAATCGGGTATGCCCAATTTTTTGGGATCGAGGAACCACTTTAAGAATAAGACCGAAATAGGCTGGGCTCAAGCCCGAAGGAGGAGGTCTGTCACGCCCCGAGCCTATGGGCGAGACCAGCACATGGTGCCTCATCTATCCTTGCGTACCAACTTGCGACTCAGGAATTCTGGATATATAATGTCATACTTTGTCCAGAGGCCACATTGCAAGACAATTTTTGAAGCAAAATATAAAACTGAATAGAGACTAATGCTGACTAAATGTCAACATAAAGGTGGGTTGGCAAGGCCGTCATAACTACTATAACTCACAAGCCAACAAAATATACGTATAGGGACTACAAGCTCAACATACTGCACTATCTAACATGATATGTCTACAAGCCTCTTCTGATGGATGTACTGTGATCGGAACAGGGCCCCGACCTACCCATAACCTATCATATATACACACAAGATGTACACCAAACTTCTAGACCCGTCAACTCCGAAGGATGTGGAGCTTACCGATAAAGCTAAACTCAGGCAGTACATACTGAGGAGGTCTACCCGTTTGTCTGTCTAAACCTGCACACATGAAATACAGTGCCCCCAAAAAGGGACGTCAGTACGAAATGATGTACCGAGTATGTAAGGCAATATACTAAAAGTTGAAACTGAACTGATAAAATAATGACTGAAAGTAACTGGAAGCCAAAGATAATATGAAGATATGCTCACCTGCTGATATTGACTCAACTCTCTCAATATAGTAAGTAAAATAGTTTTCCGCCCTTTAAGGCTCGGTATATATATAACTGTTCTGACGTAGTAGGATCGCTCATAAGATCTGAAAGATAGGATCATAGACAAGGTGGTTGAGGCACATGTGAAGTATAAGAGGCTACACAAAAGGGCATTTGAATCGGAATCTAAACATTTGGAACAACATTAAGTGAACATGGATGCGATAAGGGAATGGAAAGAGATTTCCACTAAGTCGACAGAGAGGTTAGAATATCTAGAGCAAGGATTAATGGAGCTAGAAGGGAAGATGAGAAAGAGGATTTGGGATTGTCAAGGCATGGATGATGATGAAGGAGGAAGATTGGAAAGTCTTACTTGCTACTGGACATGCTCGATCTGGTTAACATGATTGATAGAGTCAAGAGAGACAAGCATGGAGAAGGTCCTTCAGGGACCAAGTAGATTAGGAGATAATGTTCTTTACTGTTTTCTATTTTAGATTAGATTTCGATGTATTAATCCTTGATTCCCTTAGTGACTCTATTATTATTGTCGATTTAGTGGAATATTGATTTGGCTTATTTTCGCACTAATGGAATGAGGCAAACGTTGGCATGAATTTTCTCCAAGTGTATGTGGCGATTAGGCCTACCTTAGGCGCAATGAGGTTCCAAAAATTAGGACACGAATTGTTGCATGACCTTATGTCACGCCCCGACCTCGTGGAGCGCGACCGACGCTCAACCGAGATAACTCGATCAAGAAAGTCTGCTGTATGCTTTCTACCCGACCTTGCCCATGAGTAAAGTGAAGACATAATTAATTAATTACACCATGAGGAGACAATGTGAGCAACACCAATCCATTACCATTATTTACCTCTTTTTAAAGTCTCAAAATACACATATTTCATAGTTTGAAGTGGACAAGCGATTCAAATACAACAAAACTAGTTTGATTTTCCCAGTGCCAAAATAAAACCCACACTATGTCTATGGGGCCTTTAATAGATACAAAAGAGTACTATGATAGTGCCGGCAACATGACCCCAACTATACCTCAAACACAATACACGAGGAACAAAAGATACATGACCCCAAAATGAAGTGGGGCTTACCAAGTCTGCCGGGAAGAGGGTGTACCACTATCACTGATCAATGCCCTCTGCTGTGGAACCACCTGCACCCATTAAAGATGCAGCGCCCCTGGAAAAAAGGATGTTAGTACATATGTAATAGTGTTAGTATGTATGACTAAACACCCTCTCAATAGAACGGGTAATAATACAAGAAGGAACAATCATAGAATCAATGGAAGCCTCAAACAAAACCAAAACATTAAGTTAGGAGCAAGATAAGTTTTAAAGTAATTTTCCATATTTTAGGTTGGGATATCTTAAATACCTATATACCACATTTAGCACGGAGTCCTATCACGACACAATCGGCTAGGTCGTCTCACCTAGAGACATCAACCACAATCACAATCACAATAAAAATCTCGAACACGATCACCACTATGTGTACGACATGACGTCTGATCTCGACCCGATCGGCTAGGCCGTCTCACCAGAATTCCGTGTGGATTGACATTATCGTTCGCTAGCAATAATGTCATCCCGATTACGGGGAATAATTTCATCACATAAATCTCATCCCAATTGAAAAAAAATCTCAATCCACTCCAACACGTGCACGTGTAGTTTTGGGGTTAGTTTATTTCAACCTACCCTTCCTCGATAACTAACGTGTACTCCCAAATGTTTATTATATCAAGGGACTTCCAGCTCATTTCATAGTATTTACCCATATTTTCATTTTATTGGCACTAGTGGCCCCAAATGTAATATCATTCTTGGCACGTTGGCCGTATTTAACCTTTCATGCTCACCCCTTTAACTTTCAAACATCATCATGGATTATCAACAACAAGGCACTTCTATTCAAGACATTAAGTACACATGTGAGAAAATAAGAGTCTTAAGCACATTGAGATTTCTTACACAATTTGGCATAAAAGCTTTCATTTGAAACATGACTAGAAGTCATATCATTTTAATACACACCCCATACTTTGAACACGTTATCGAAGGATAACATATTGACCATCTATCTTTTGGCACAAAGCTTATTCGGAATAGTCAATTTATAATGAACAACTCGGGACTTACATGAACATCGTGGGGTTCAATTCTAAGAAAGAAGTTTAGCCAATGTACCTCACTTTGAGTTTTCCTTAAATTATTACAATGTTCCGGAAATCCTAGAAATCCAAATATATTTCGAGATATAACAAAATTGAACACAAATTAGGAAGATATTCATGGTTTCAGCTCACTTGAGCATTTTATCAAACACTAGGTATGCATCAGAATTTCAAGGTCCTTCTATAGTGGATTTCTTCATCCCATAACCTTTTTGGTACATGAATGTATAAATAATACTCTCACACCCAAGAATCACACTCCCCCTTTACCCATCTTCTTCCCTAAGTTCGAAATTTAATATTAGAGCTAGAACATTACCTCTATAGAAAGTAGCTTTGCAAGTCTTCCTTGTGGATTCTCCAAGCCTTGAGCAAGGATTGATGGACAAGGGCTTATGGATTCCTCCTCTCACTCTAGGTCACTTTCCTCTCTCTAGGCTATGCGAGCTCTGCAGCGAGCTACACACTAGGATACACGAGCTCTGCAGCGAGCTACACACCAGGATACACGAGCTCTGCAGCGAGGGAAGTAGCACGGACTAGCACGCTAGGAGCTGGACGACGCGAGGTCGAAAGGATTCACCTCCCCAATGCACTGTTAAACCCAAAAAGTCCGAAAATACACAACATTAGCCTACCTTGGAACCACGGAACCATAAATTACTTTTAGAAAATATATAAGGCCTTACATCCTCCCCCACTTAGGATCATTCGTACTCGAATGAGGAGTAGAGTCCGCCCCAAAAACCTAACATAACACATCTCTTCTCTCACACATCTCAAGCTCCCAAATTTGACTAACTTCCAAATTTTTTAGAAATTTCCGTAGAGTTTCCCTTATAACTGGGACTATCCACCTGCCAGAGAATTCAAAAACTAATCCTAACAACATATAGATCATCCAACGACGCAACATAACATGAAAAAAACACCAACCGTGGTATCATAGGCAATAAATTACCGAAAGGAACACCCTTAGCATAACTATACAAGTGATACACAATTCATAGGGAACAATTTCATAGAAACGATTACATAGCTATTCAAACAAATAAGGATACTTCTTCTTCATCTCTTCCTCAGCCTCCCAATTGGCCTCTTCAACCTATTGGTTTCGTCATAGCACTTTCACAGAGGCAATCTCTTTGTTTCTCAACTTCCGAACTTGCATATCAAGAATGACAACTGGAATCTCTTCATAAGTCAATTCCTCACTACCCTCAATATTTTCAACCGGAATAATAAGCGACGGATCTCCAACCACCTTCTTCAACATGGATACATGAAACACCGGGTGTACTAAAGACATCTCTGGAGGTAGTTCTAGCCTGTAACCACCTGACCAATCCTCTGAATGACTCGGTACTACCCGAATGCCTCGAACTCAATTTCCCTTTATTCCCAAAATGCATTATACTCTGCATGGGGGACACCTTCAAGAATACCCAATCATCTTCCTTGAACTCCAAATCCATGCGACACACATCTGAATAGGACTTCAAGTGAATTTGAGTAGTTTTCAACCGTTCCTTAATGATCTTAATCTTCTCTATAGACAGATGCACATGGTCTGGTCCTATTAATTCTGCTTCTCCAATCTCGAACCATCCAATTGGAGATTTACATCTCCTACCATATAAAGCATCAAACGGTGCCATCTAAATGCTAGCATGGTAACTCTTGTTGTAGGAAAATTATATGAGTGCCGAATGATCATCCCAACTACCCTTGAAGTCAAGAACACAAGCGTGAAACACGTCCTCGAGCGTCTGAATAGTACGCTCCGCCCACCCGTCACTCTACAGATGAAAGGTTGTACTAAGATTCACCTGAGTACCCAAACCTTACTGAAATTTTTTCCACAAAGTTCTCTACATTCCTCTTCATATCATTCCACCAGTAGACTTCTTTAAGATCATGGTACATCTTTGTGGAGTGTGGGTGCACGGAATACCTGGAATTGTGAGCCTTGGTCATGATTCTTTCTCGGAGACCATCTACATTTGGAACACATAATCTCCCCTCGCACCTTAGTGTACCATAATCCATGTCAAGAGAAAAAGCCATGGTCTTTTGTTTATGAATCCCCTCCTTCAACAACAGTGGATCGTTCTACTGCATCTTCTTGACTTCCCCAACAAGCGATGATTCAACCCTATTTTTCACAATTACTCCGCCTAGGCGGAGTCTCTAAGATGGACTCCCAAACTAGCTAAAAGATGAACTTCATTGGATAAGGATCTTTTATATGTCTCCAAGTGAGCCAAACTACCCATAGATTTCCGGCTGAGAGCATCCACCACGACATTAGCCATTCCTGGATGATAGAGGATGATGATGTCATAACCATTGAGTAACTTAAGCCATCTTCTCTGCCTCAGAATTAATTCCTTCTGGTTGAAAATGTATTGAAAGCTCTTATGGTCCGTGAATATATCCACATGGACCCAATAGAAAAAGTGACGCAAAATTTTCAATGCGAAAACTACCGCCGCAAGCTCTAAGTCATGTGATGGATAGTTCTTTTCATGATTCTTGAGCTAGATAGAAGCATAAGAAATCACTTTGTTATGGTGCATCAATACATACCCTAGTCCGATCCTCGAAGCATCATAATATACCACAAACCCATCTGTTCCCTTTCAACTCTTGGAAGCACTTCTCACAAGCATCTGACCATTGGAACTTACCCCTCCAAATATTTCCTGAAATACCCAGCTAAGCCCAAAAAACTGCGAATCTATGTTGGAGTTGTAGGCCTCGGCAATTCTTCACAGCTGCAATCTTCTATGAATCAACCTTAATTCCTTCTGTCGAGATGACATGACAAGAATGTGACAGATTCAAGCCAAAATTCACACTTTCAAAACATCGCATACAACTTGTGCTGATATAAAGTCTGCAAAACTGCCCTGAGGTGATCGACATGGTCCTCTCGACTTCGTGAATATACAAGGATGTCGTCAATGAAAACTATCATATAGGAGTCAAGAAAAGGCTTGAAGTCTCGATATATAAGATCCATGAAGCTGCCGGGGAATTTGTTAACCCAAAAGACATTACCAGAAATTTGAAGTGCCCATATCGGGTCCTAAAAGCTGTTTTCGGAATATCCCGTTCCCTGATCTTCAATTGGTGATACCCTGATCTTAAATCGATTTTGGAGAAGTACTAAACACCCTGCAATTGGTCGATTTTGGAGAAGTACTTATTCTTGATCGTGACCTTGTTGAGCTACCGATAGTCAATACACATTCTCAGTAATCCATCTTTCTTTCTCATAAATAGAACCGATGCGCTCCAAGGCGATACACTTGGCCAGATAAAACCCTTCTCTAACAAATCCTTCAATTGTTCTTTTAGTTCCTTCAATTCTGCCGGTGCCATTCAGTAAGGTGGAATATATATTGGCTGCGTGTCTAGCGTCACATCAATCCCAAAATCAATCTCCCGGTTTGGTGGAATTGCAAAGAGCTCATCAGGAAAGACCTCCGGAAATTCATTCACAACTGGCATACACTCAAGTGTAGGTACCTTGGCATCGCAGTCCGTAACCCAGACCAAATAGTAAGTAAACCCATTGTTGATCATCTTCGTGGCCTTAAGGTAGGAAATAAACCTACCATTCAGAACCACATTATTCCGCCCCCCCCCNAAGTAAAGAAGGATTCCAAAGCTTACTACCAACTTCCGAAATTGCACAAAGCAAAGTGAGGCCAAAACATACCATAAAAGCACAATGCAAAAATAAAAAATAAGGTGTTAGTGAAAGTTCAAATGGTCGAGTGTCTTGTGAATGTTGTAGAAGATGCAGAGGTTCAAATAAGCCCCCCCCACTTAATAACTGGCTCTTTTGGGAATTCAAACCTAACGATCCTAGTTCGGTAATCAAGCTTAGCAAAACACGAATAAAGCCATTCCATCCCTATTATTATATATATCAACCATACCCAATTCAATAAGATTGGCTATGGTGTCCCGGCTACGCACCGTGATAACATAATCCCGATAAACTCGCACAGTCCAAAACAGACTCACCAACTGGAGTAGATACAGAGAACGACTCAAGAAGATGTTCCTATTTTTCCTCAAACTCCATAGCAACATAGGGAGTGACATATGAAAAAAGTGGAACCGGGATCAATAAGAGCATATATATCATAAGATTGGATAGTCAATATACATGTGACAACATCTGGAGAAGCCTATAAACTTTGGCGACCCCTCATAGCATAGAAACGACTAGGTCCTCCCGAACACTATGTTCCACCCCTAGCTGTACCACTCCCTGCGGATGCTGAAGTGCCTCGAGCTGGAAGACGTACTGCGAATGTAGTAGTTTCAGATTGGCTGGCTGTGTCGTGCCCCTGCCCACACCCTGGTAGGATGAACATCAATCCCTCTGTATGTGACCCCTCAATCCGCACCCGTAGCATATGGGTAAGTCTATGTAGCAGATTCCTAATTGCATATTTCCACACCTAGGGCATGGGGTCTTTCACTGCTACTAGAATCTCCCTCCAGACCGACCCGACTAGTAGGATCCCCTGTTTCCCTAATCGGGCCTGAAATGGCTCCACTGCTACTGATTAGGCCCTGATGGCGGTGAACTAACCGAAGACTGAGATGGCTCGGATGACCATCTCTTGAATGCTGACCTTCCACCACCACCACTAGAAGAATCACCAAAGTTTCCAGTGGACCGGGCCTTATTTCTACCCTCTTGCTCCATTCTATTCTTCAATTTGCGGCTCTCTGAGGCTTGATAAAATGACACAATCTTCTCATAGTTCAAATCAGAATTCAAGGCAGCTGTAGTGGCCTCATTAATAACCAAGGGGCTACGGCTGTGCACAAACCGGCACACTCTAGCCTCCACAGTGGGAAACACGTAAATGGCATACTTGTACAGGTTCGCGAATCTCATATGGTACTCCTACACACTTAGGCTACCTTGCCTTAGGCTTTCAAACTCAGCGACACGGGTTGCCTTAGTCTCGACATGCAAGAAATGATAATTGAAGGCATAAGTAAACTCACTCCAGCTTGCCAGAGGGCTCCCGTACCCACGGGACTCCTCCCACAGCTGAAACCAAGAATATGACACCTTTTTCAGGCGGTAAGAAGCCCAACTCCACTCCATCCGTCTCAGTAGCACGCATAACTCGGAGATTCTTGTGCATCTCATCAATGAAGTCTTAGGGGTCCTCCTTGGGTTTAGTACCCATGAACACTAGAGGATCAAATTGAAGAAACCTGTTCACCCTATAAATAAAAGAATCTTCTGGCTGACTGGAAGAAATAGGTGCAACATTCGATCTCTGGGCCTGAGAAACCACTATCTGAGCCAACATCTGTATGTCTCCCCTAAGATACCTATCTGAAACACTGGGATTGGAAGCTGGGGCTGGAGGTGGAATAACTGCACCCTTAGTAGGAGTAGGTACTGGTGTAGTCGGAGTAGGAGTAGTAGAATCAGGCAGTTTAGTAATTGGGGAACATCCCCACCCCTCGGGTGCTCACCCGCATCATAAAGTATAGAATCAACTTCCACTCCTGGGGTGACATTAGGTCTCTAGCTAATTCTTTCCTTCTTCTTAGGCGCCATGTACCAAAACATAGAGCAATACACGGGTTAAAGGAGGAACAATCAACTTTATCGCACGATCTAGAACATTAGAGAAGGGTGTTATTCTTAAATGCCCAAGTAGCCTACAAATTATTGATATGGTCGACAACACATCGATAAGAAGGACTCTACTGGACATGACTCTGAGACATCCTATGACACTTTAAAACCTTACGCTCTGATACTAAGCTTGTCATGCCCAGACCTCGTGGAGCGCGATAGACAACCGAGATAACCTGGTCAAGAAAGCCTGATGTATGCTTTCTACTGGACCTTGCCCATGAGTAAAGTGAAGACATAATTCATTAATTAGACCACGAGGAGACAATGTGAACAACACCAATTCATTACCATTAGTTACTTCTTTTTGAAGTCTCAAAATACATATATTTCATAGTTTGAATTGGAACAAGCGATTTAAATACAACATAACTAGTTTGATTTTCCTAGTACCCAAATACAACCCACACTATGTCTACAGAGCCTTTAATATATGCCAAAGAGTGCTATGATAGTGCTGGAAACAAGAACCTGGCTATACCTCAAACACAATACACGAGGAACAAAAGATACATGACCTCAGAATGAAGTGGGGCTCTCCAAATCTATTGGGAAGAGGGTGTACCCATATCACTGATCAATGCCACATGCTGTGGAATCACCTGCATCCATTAAAGATGCAGCGCCCCTTCTCGCGCCCCCTTTTTCTCGTGAAATCGGGTTTCGACATTGACAACTCTTTTAAAAGGGAGGAAGGGTTATTAAAAGAGAGTCTCCACTTAATGAATTAAGGTGTGTTAGTGCACCGATTGTAAATGACTCGGGTTTACTAGTTTGCGTCACCAAAGATCGAGTAAGGGTTCAAATTACCTCGAGGAGAAGGTATTAGGAACTCCTCGAGGTCCACAATGGCGGGTCCCGACAGAACTCAAATCATGTGAATTAGTGTAAGAGAGAAGAAAAAACAGTGTGGATAAAGAGAGAATCATTTTAACAAGAATGGGGGGTCCTAAGTTTTTTAGCCTAAAGGATCACCCCGTGCAACATAAATAATACTTTGTAACTCTTCCAAGACCGGGGTGTTACTCATATTATTCAGCGGTCACATACTATTATCTCCTGCTACTCAATTACTATCTTTGAGTTATTTACCTAAAGCTCTCTAATCAGTTCTAAATCGTACCCTATGCGTGCACTACCCGTCCCTTACCTATGGCCCAAGAGGTATTTGGACCTCTATTTTGGATGGTTCTAGACCTAACTTAGGTTGCTAAAAAAAATGATAAAAACTAGGTGACATACAAAACAAATTGGAATTTCATGTAAAGCAAATAAGGGTTCGTATTAGACTCCACACTTAGGCAGCAAATGCACGCAAATAATTAGGCGTTTTGACAGTTCAACAATTAAAGTTGTTAGGTCATGTAGACATGATCTCTATGTGATTCTGGATTTTAATCATACAGGAAGTTGTGCAAAGTAATTTCTAAGAGGCTACACAATTGCCTACTAATTATAAGTATAAGCGGTTAAAACCTATAAATATGCTATCTAGGTGATTTACTCAGTATTTGGGCAGTAACAATTGTCACGGGGTTAATTTTAACAACACCGTGAGGACAACTAGCTAGCCAAACTGCTAAAGCCTAGTTTCAGTCCAAGTGAAAGAACAGCACAAAAACGTGCTAACAATGGCAATACTTCTTACACACAAAGTTGGAAAGAAAGATGAAGTAAAGGCACACAAAGAATCTTGGGGCCAAGGCCAATTTTCAGATTATATTCAAAAGGAAGGGAAAAATACAAGTGTTATGAGATGCCTCCTATCTATGTTTGTACAAGTATATATAACTTATTCAGCCACACATGGCTGGGAATACAAGAAAATGCTGTAAAGTTGCTGTAAACTTTCTGCCAGGCATGGTGGAAAGTAATCATTCCATTCAGGCATGCTGGAAAAGCTGTCAGGCATGCTGGAAAAGCTGTCAGGCATGCTGGAAAAGCTGTCAGGCATGCTGCCAAAAGCTGCTAGGCATGCTGTGAGTGATCATTGCTGGTTTTGAATGGTTTCAGCCATGACAGATTCGAATTTTCCCGCTAACAAACACGAGAGATATTCTGAATTACTCAGTAATTCCTATAGGCATGCTTTCTACTAGCGTTCAACAAGACAATGTTTAAAGCCTAGTTTTAGTGCTTAACACAGATGAAGAACATCCTATAGACATTATTCCTACCTTTGATGATTGAAACTGGTTTTAGTTCTTATAGGCATGTATACTAAATGGGCAAGTATGACAATAGCATATCAATCAATTAAGAACCCTATAGGCATGATGTAACGACCAGACCGGTCATTTTGCGTATTAGGATCCCGTTCCCTTAAATGAAACCTTCCATAGAGACTATTCGTGCTTTATGACTCGCGGGGACGGGTGGATAAGGATTCGGGAATGGTTTGAGTGATTTAGGAACACCTAGTTCTTTAAGGTTGGCCTATTTGGCCAAGTTTGACTTCGGTCAACATTTTGAGCAAACAACCTCGGAATCAAGTTCTGACAGCTCTAGTAGCTCTGAATGATGATTTCAGACTTGGGGGTATGTTCGGCTTGGGTTTTCGATGACCCAGGAGCATTCGGCGCCCGAAATGGAAATCAGGATTTCCTTATGTTTGAAATTTGGTTTGGGACGTGATTTTATGCTATCGAGGTCCGAGCGGAATTCCGGGACCGGGAATACTTCCGTATGGTCATTAATGAATTGTCTGCAAAATTTGAAGTCATTCCGAGTTTTATAGGTTGGTTCGGCGCATCATTATAGAAATCTAGACTTTGAAAGTCTTATGTTATGAATTCAGGGGGTTTGGGATGTGATTTTGAGTTTTAGCGTTGTTTTGAGTGTTCCGTGGGCTCGAGAAAGTCTGTACAATAATTTGGGACTTGTTGGTATATTTGGACAGGGGCTCGGGTGGACCCCGGTGCCTCTTGGACCCCACACGAGGCCAAAAACCAGCTAAAAACATTGTTGGTGCAGCTGTAGCTGGTGTGACCGCAGGTGCGGTTTCCCAGCCGCAGGTGCGGGACCGCTCCTGCGGTCCCAGCCTTGCAGGTGCGCAACTTCCGCAGGTGCGGACCATTTTCCGCAGGAGCGGGACCGCAGGTGCGACCCCTAACTCCGCAGGTGCAAACCTAGCTCCCCCGGCCATTTCCCGTAGGTGCGGCCATTTCCTCGGAAGTGCGGGACCGCAGGTGCGGAAACCCCTGTGGGCAGCCTTTATTTAAATGTCAAAACATTGATTTCCTTCATCTTTTTCTCACTCAACCTCCATTAAAGAGCTCTCGAGCTTGGGGAAAACCTGCCCATGACCAAGTCCACCAAATGTGAGTAATTTCACTCCATTTGTCTAGTCTAATATGTGAATTAACAACGGAATTAGTTACTAAATCTTAGTAAAACCTAGATCTTGGGGTAGTAAATAGTATTTTTGGGAATTTGGTGAACTATTCAATTCTTGTTATGAATTCAAGTATAAATCATATAATCATGATCCTTAGGCTTCGGGTAAGTGATTCCTTCAAGAATTTTCTAAATCCGAGCGCGTGGGCCTGGGGTTTAAATTCCAAAATCCTTCAAGAATGCCTAATTTTGGGTTTGTTGGTTTATTCTTCTTCTTCGAACTTAAATTGATTCAATTACGCTATATTTGGCTAGTTGTGAGCCGTCGAGGGTAGACTTTGGAGATTGCGGGTGCATCCTTGATTCGAGGAGTGATTTCGTCACGAGGTGAGTCTCCTTTCCAACCTCGTAAGGGGGAAACGTCCTCATAGGTTCCTTATTTGTTATGTGTTCATGTTGTGGGGGCCGCGTACGTACGAAGTGATGAGAGTCCATACGTGGCGACTATATTGTTATGTCGGGTATCTTTAGGATTCACGAGCATGCCTCTATGTGCCTTATTTGTACCTTGTATGTATTGCAAGTTGTGATTGTTGTTGAGATGGCATGGAAAGGTGAAATATTATGATTTCAATCCCAGTTGGCTACAGTGGTATTGGCACGGTCCTGTCGTGTTCATTGTTGAGTCGGTACACATATAAACCTATATATATATATATATATATATAAATATGCATTTATCATTATCGAGTCAGCACACGAGTCGCAGGTAAGATTCGCGATCGTGGGTAGCTTATCATTATAGAGTCAGCACACGAGCGCAGGTAAGATTCGCGATCGTGAGGAGCTTATCATTATCGAGACAACACACGAGTCGCATGTAAGATTCGCGATCGTGGGGAGCTTATCATTATCGAGTCAGCACACGAGTCGCAGGTAAGATTTGCGATCGTGGGTAGCTTATCATTATCGAGTCAGTACACGAGTCGTAGGTAAGATTCGCGATCATGGGGAGCTTATCATTATCGAGTCAGCACACGAGTCGCAGGTATGATTCGCGATCGTGGGTAGCTTATGACCTTAGTCCTGATAACCCTTATGACTCCAGCCGGTTGTCTTGCTCTGGTATTGTATTATCACCTGAGTCTGAGTCGCACATAGTGGGACTGACAGGTATTGTGTAAATGGAGGTTTGGCACTTGCAGGTCATTTTACAGCTGTTACTTGGATTACATTATTTGCTTATGTACTTGTTGATTTCTGCTTCACATTCCTACTGTTTTAGCCACATCTCTTTTTTATATGATATTGCTGGACCTTAGTGAGTATCTAGTCGACCTCTCGTCACTACCCCTTCGAGTTTAGACGGGATACTCACTGGGTACATATTTATTTATGTACTCATGCTGCACTTCTTCTTCTTCTGTACTTGATTGTACAGGTCCTGAGGCTGGTACATCTGATTATCAGGCCGGTGCTAGACACTGATTTGTGTGATTAGACTTCACGGTGAGCTGCTCTTCCTGGAGACCTCCTAGCAGCACCCTGAAGTTCCTTTGATATTTTCCCCGTCTATTTCATCCAGACTGTGGATTTGTATATATATGTATCTTGTATATTCCGTTAGTTGCCCGTGACACTCGTGATACTAGTTCCTAGCACACACGTAGTGTATATTTTGGGTTTTGCGCTGCATATCCGTACATACGTTTTATCTTGGCCATATATTGTTATGATTTTATTTTCGTATCAAGCTATTATCACGTTTAATTGTTTAAAACTGGTAAATATTGACTTGTTTAATCACATGGGAAGAGTAACCCTTAGTGTAATTCATATTGGCTTGCATAATCCCGCTGTTGGGCGCCATCGCGACCTAAATTAGGATTTGGGTCGTGACAAGGTGGTATCAAAGCCTTAGGTTCACGTAGTCTCACGAGTCACGGGAAAACCCAGTAGAGTCTTGCGGATCGGTATGGAGATGTCTGTACTTGTCTTCAGGAGGATATATGGTGTTAAGAAACTCCTCTTTGTTCATATCATATCGTGCAACCGATGATGTACTCAAATTTGATTTTCTACTCTCTCACAAATGGTGAGGACGCGTACTTCCGATGTTCCTGGTCCGGGAGAGGCTGCTACCCCTGCCGCTTGAGGCCGTGGTAGGGGCAAGGGTAGGGCACCTGCTCTAGGCAGGGGACGAGGGCGTCCCAGAGCTGTACCAATTGAGCCACTTGAGGATCCTATTATCGAGGAGCGGGATGAGTTGCCTCCCGTTGCTCCTGCTCCCGCGGACTTTATGACAGCGCCAGGCTTCCAGGAGGTCATGGGCCGCATGTTGAGATTCATGGACACCATGTCCAAGGCAGGCGTACTTCCAGCAGATCCTTCCACTTCCCAGGCGGGAGGGGGAGTTCAAGCCCCTACCGCTCAGACCACCGGACAGGCAGCAACACATCACACTCCGGGTACACCGCCCGTGGATGGAGTTCAGCCTATAGTAGCACAGCTAGATCCCAGGGGTTTTGGTATGTGATTTTGAGTTTTAGCATTGTTTTGAGTGTTCCGTGGACTCGAGCAAGTCTGTACAATGATTTTGGACTTGTTGGTATATTTGGGCGGGGGCTCGGGTGGACCCAGGTGCCTCTTGGACGCCACACGAGGCCAAAAACCAGCTAAAACATTGCTGGTGCAGCTGTAGCTGGTGTGACCGCAGGTGCGGTTTCCCAACCGCAGGTGCGGGACCGCTCCTGCGGTCCCAGCCTCGCAGGTGCGCAACTTCCGCAGATGCGGACCATTTTCCACAGGAACGGGACCGCAGGTGCGGCCCCTAACTCCGCAGGTGCGAACCTAGCTCCCCCGGCTATTTCCCGCAGGTGCGGCCATTTCCTCGCAAGTGCGGGATCGCAGGTGCGGTCCCAAGGTCTCAGGTTCGTAAACCCCTGTAAGCAGCCTGTATTTACGAGGTGAGTCTCCTTTCCAACCTTATAAGGGGGAAACGTTTCCATATGTTCCTTATTTGTTATGTGTACATGTTGTGGGGGCCGCGTACGTACCAAGTGACGAGTGTCCGTACGTGGCGACTATAATTCTATGTCGGGTAGCTTTAGGATTCACGAGCATGCCTCTATGTGCCTTATTTCAACCTTGTATGTATTGCAAGTTGTGATTGTTGTTGAGATGGTATGGAAAGGTGAAATATTATGATTTCAATCCCAGTTGGCTACAATGGTATTGGCACGGTCCTGTCGGGTTCACTGTTGAGTTGGTACACATATAAACCTATATATATATATATATATATATATATATATAAATATGCATTTATCATTATCGAGTCAGCACACGAGTCACATGTAAGATTTGCGATCGTGGGTAGCTTATCATTATCGAGTCAGCACACGAGTCGCAGGTAAGATTCGCGATCGTGGGGAGCTTATCATTATCTAGTCAGCACACGAGTCGCAGGTAAGATTCACTATCGTGGGTAGCTTATCATTATCGAGTCAGCACACGAGTCGCAGGTAAGATTCGCGATTGTGGGGAGCTTATCATTATCGAGTCAGCACATGAGTCGCAGGTATGATTCGAGATCGTGGGTAGCTTATGACCTCAGTCCTTATGACCACGCTTATGACTCTAGCCGGTTATCTTTCTCTGGTATTGTATTATCACTTGAGTCTGAGTCGCACATAGTGGGATTGACAGGTATTGTGTAAATGGAGGTTTCGCACTTGCAGGTCATTTTTCAACTGTTACTTGGATTACATTATTTGTTTATGTACTTGTTGATTTTTGCTTCACATGCCTACTGTTTAGCCATAGATCTTTTTTTATATTATATTGCTGGACCTTAGTGACTATCTATTCGACCTCTCGTCACTACCCCTTCGAGTTTAGACGGGATACTCACGGGGTACATATTTATTTATGTACTCATGCTGCACTTCTTCTTCTTCTGTACTTGATTGTACATTTACGGAGGCTGGTACATCTGATTATCAGGCCGGTGCTAGACACTGATTTGTGTGATTAGACTTCACGGTGAGCTGCTCTTCCTGGCGACCTTCTAGCAGCACCCTGAAGTTCCTTTGTTATTTTCCCCTTCTATTTCATCCAGACTGTGGATTTGTATATATATGTATCTTGTATATTCCGCTAGTTGCCCGTGACACTATTTTCTAGCACACACGTAGTGTATATTTTGGGTTTTGGGATGTATATCCGTACATACGTTTTATCTTGGCCATATATTGTTATGATTTTATTTTCGTATCAAGCTATTATCATGTTTAATTATTTAAAACTGGTAAATTTTGACTTGTTTAATCACATGGGAAGGGTAACCCCTAGTGTAATTTATATTGGCTTGCCTAATCCCGCTATTGGGCTCCATCGCGACCTAAATTAGGATTTGGGTCGTGACAAATAACTTCTTAAAATGCAGATTTATAGAATATAAATGACCCTATGGTGCCTAATGAATATGTTGTAATGCAAATTGAACTTTGGTTATTTTATTCCTCATAGGCATGATATCTAACATGATAAATCATAATGGGCAATTTATCTATAGAGCATATTTGAATAAAGTAAACACCTATAGGAAGGTTATCTAACGCACAATAGCAAAATGTATTTGAATAAAGTAAACACCTATAGGCATGTTATCTAACACAATAGGAGAATAAGCAAAGTAAACACCTATAGGCAGGATTTCTACCCGTTCTCATGCAAATGTTAAAATAAACCCAATTTCCCAATTTACTAATACCCAAATTGTTATTACAAATAATTATTACAGAGCAAAACTGAATGAATGAATTACAAAGTATAAAAACTATAGGAAGCCTGCAGCAGGCGCAATTGCACCTGGATAAGCCAGGCCTTCAACTCACAATAGCTCCAAAAACCCATGTTCAAAGATACACAGTAACCAGTAGTGAATGATTCACCCATATCTCAAGGATAAGAATACAGAACTCAAATCTCTAGTGTGTTAGAGTTCACAAGGGCTTCAAGAACCCAGGGCAGTGGTCACACTAGAGAAGAATGATCAGAACAGTTTGAGGAAAACTAAGGACCAAATCCTAGTGTGTCAAAGTTCACGAGGGTCTCATATGAACCCTGAGCAGTGCTCACGCTAGGGAGGCTAGGGATAAAACCTTATTGCTTTGGCTTTCTACCAGCAAAGAGTGAGGATTCAGAAGAGTAGGAGGGGATTACAGAATCATACACGAAACACAGATAAATAACAACAGATTTGAACTCAGGCAGACTTAATCCAGTTTTAACAAAGTTACATGCTAATAAAGCCAGTTCATAAGCATGTTCACAGAGATAATAAAGATTTCAAATCAGATTAAGTCACAGAAAAAAAGCTCATTGATTAATAGTAGGCTAGGAACACACTAATTGGATAATAATTGATTAAACAATTTAGCAGAGGTATCATGATATAGTGAGCACAAAACCAAACAAGTCACATGGTGACAGGTTCAATAAACAAACTGATGAATCAGTTAAGGCACGCATAACTAAACAGTCAATTGGAAAGGTATGAAGGCATTTTAATCCTAAAGAATAACCTTAAATTACACAAAGTTAGGTAGATTCAAACTAAGTTCAACATGTCTTAAATACAGGTGATAACATTTAAGATAACATGGTTTAATAACAGTAACACATTAAGCACGTGATCATAATGGAATAGCAAATGATTCAGTAACTCACTAGTTATTGTGAAACAGGAAAAAGGAATCCAACAGTGTAGTAATTGTCACCAACAGAAGCAAACAATTGAGGATTTTTGGCCTTGGCTTCAAGACGACAGGAATCAAAAAGCACAAAATATTGCTAGAGAGAATATGAGTGAAAAGATTCGAGTTTAAAATTTATTTTAGAGGGGAGTGGGGAGGGGTTCGAATAATGTTTTTCTTAGCATTAAAGAATCCTCACTTAAATACTGAGGTCAGTACTCAAATCAGTAGGGTTGAACCCTAAACTTTTGGTGAAACAATGCATAGAACCATTGGAAATATGGTAAAGAATCATATAAGGCAGACAAGAAATCATCGTGAAAAAGGAATATTCAGTTGAACCAAATTTGGTTCAAGTAAAACAAAGGTCGGAAACAATAAAATAGGTAAACTCCAAAGTTAGTAGAGAATAATGGCAAAGAATCATATATTAACACACAAAAACGAACGTAGACAGGGATTGAACTAGATTAGTCCGAGTAAAAAAAAAAGAATGAAACCCTAATTTTGGGTAAAACACCAAATCAACAAGAATAAAGGAAACAAACACATATTCTCACAAAATAAGCATATATAGGAACTTATTCAAAAAGGAAACTTATAGTCGAACCAGATTTGGTTCAAGTAAAAGGGGTTTGAAACCCTAAATTATGTAGGTCACAAAATCTATAAAAAATCAACAGAGCCATAAGTAATAAAGCAAATATGGAAGAAGAAAATGATAAAAAGACAGAGTTTGAAACAGATTTGGTTCAAATCAAAGAGGATCTGAAACCCTAACCTTTAGGGCTTAGTGCGAATCAAGAGAGATATGAGAGAATTATCACGAATAACATACTTGGACTTGATACTGTCCAGATTCAAAAGTGTAAACATCGAGTTGGATCGAATCAAATCGGGGTACTTTCCATATTTAGGCAAGTTCCTAAGTTATTCCAGAATCTAGCACCAAATAAGGGAAGAACCCTAGAATGGTAAGGGAGTAATGGAGGAATCCCATTAGGACAGGAATTTGGGTGAGGCGGCGGCGTTAGGGTTCAACAGGGAGGGGAGATGACGACGGCGATCTTTGAGAAGTGAGGATTAGGATAAAGAGGAGGGATATAAGGGAAGGGGGTCATTAGCTGTGGGTCGTTGATTATTTTTGATCAACGACCAGGATTTAGGTGGATTGGGGTTGTGTTTAATGAATGGTTAAGGATAATTGGGTTAGGGGTATTGGGCTTGGGCTGATTTGGGTAGTTTTAGGTCCGAATTTTAATTAAAAATGGGGCCAAATTTTAAATACCTAATTTTAATAAATAATAATTTAAAAAATAATAGATAAATAACAAAATATATTATTTGTTCATGCAAATGTTTAAAAACAAATTTTGAACACTATAAACATATACAAGTTTTTGTTTATTGCATAAATAAGGTAATTATAAGTACATATGTGCTGTTATTGCAAATTGTGCAATTTAGCATAAACAATGCAAATGTAATTATAACAAATGTAAACAAAAAAACTTAAAACCTTATATGGGTATAGATGATGAGTTTAAATGATAAAATCATCACCTAAATAATTTGGAGGATAATTATTGGATATTTATATAATACAATACAGAAATAAATTGATTTAAAGCCTTTAAAAATCATGGAAAATTATGAAAAATGCTTGTTACTGCTTGTAAATCAAGTGATGGTGCATATGCACTATTTTGAGAGTGTATATATTTATTTAAAAATATGAGGTAAAAATTGGGTATCAAGAACTTCCCTCTTTACCCGGTAAAGATGAAAGAGTTGTCGGATAAAGAAATGATGATCGATTTTGACCGAATGGGGTGATTTGAAAGATATAGGCCGCACTCTGGTCTGTGAGCTGCTTATATATCCCCGATATTACAGGAATCAAGCCATGTGTAGTTCTGGATCCAACGGTGGAACGAATCGATAGAGTTGTTGTAAGAATGGACAAAATATTCTGGACATGAAAAACCGGGATTGGGAATGGTTATGTATACATGAGTGGGTATCATATGATGATGGGTAACGGGCGATGACCACTTACGTTAGAAATAATTGAAGGATATGAACATTGAATGGAAATTTGAGCAAAGATTGCTCTCGTTAGGATAACGGTTACTTACCGGATTACCTGCAAACTCAAAATACAATGCGTGCATAAAGATTATTGCATAAATTTAAACATGATGCAAATTCCTTTTAGACCATAAATATTGTCTTTGGACGGTGAAAATGACGTCCTTAGACCATGATGTCCTGGGCCATGAATTTTGCGGTAAAGGATTCGCAGACCATGAAATGATGTTCTCGGGCTTTGAAGATGGTGCCTCCGAACCATGATGCCTTTGAATAATGATGTGCAAGATTAAGAGTTCCTCAAAGACTACAAAGCATATTTGAATAAAGTAAACATCTATAGGCAGGTTATCTAACACACAATAGAAAAATGTATTTTAATCAAGTAAACACCTATAGGGAGCTTATCTAACACAATAGCAGAATGAGAAAAGTAAACACCTATAAGTATGATTTCTACCCGTTCTCATTCAAGTGTTAAAATAAACCCAGTTTACCCATTTACTAATACCCCAATTGTTATTACAAATAATTATTATAGACCAAAATTGAATGAATGAATTACAAAGTATAAAAACTATAGAAAGCCTGCATCAGGCTCAATTTCACCTGGACATGCCAGACCTTCAACTCACAATAGTTCCAAAAACCCATGTTCAAAGATACACAGTAACCAACAGTGAATGATTCACCCATATCTCAAGGATAAGCGTACATAACTTAAATCTCTAGTGTGTCAGAGTTCCCAAGTGCTTCAAGAACACAGGGCAGTGCTCACACTAGAGAAGAATGATCAGAACAGTTAAAGGAAAACTAGGGACCAAATCCTAATGTGTCAAAGATCACGAGGGTCTCATATGAACCTGAGAAGTTCTCACACTAGGGAGGCCAAGGACAAAGCCTAAATTGCTTTGGCTTTCAGCCAGCAAAGAGTGAGGATTCATAAGTGTATGAGGGGATTACAGAATCATACATGAAACACAAAAAATCCGGGTCCATAGGAAAATATGGTACTTGGGCGTATGCTCGGAATCGAATTCCGAGGTCCCAAGCCCGAGAAATGAATTTTTAAAGAAAATTATTTTCTGAAAATAATAAAGGATTTTGAAAATGAATAATTAAGTGAAAACCGTGTCACAGGGCCCGTATTATGGTTCCGGAGCCCGAAACAGGTTTATTACATCATATTTGTCTTAACTGTAAAATTTTGTGTAAAACGGACTTGAAACGACGTGATTCGAATTAAAATTGGGAAATTTAAGTTTTATGAAGTTTTAAGAAAATTCTAAGAGTTTTGAGGTTTGATTCGATGATTTTGATGATATTTTTGTGATTTAAATTCTTGAATAAGTTCGTAAGATGTTTTGGGAGTCGTGTGTGTTTTTGGTTTTGAGACCCGAGGGCTCGGGTGAGTTTCGGGTAGCTAACGGGGCGTTAAAAAGTCAAAAATCTGGTTTTTTGGACTGGTTTCTGGTGTCTGGTGTTATCTTCTCTGCAATCATAGCCCTTGCTCCGCGATCGCAGAGGTCTGTCCAGGTCCCTTCCGCGATCGCATCCCTTCGCCCCGCGATCGCATAGTGTGACGTTCCAGTGTTCCGCGATCGCAAATCTCTTCCTGCGATCGCATAGGGTCAGCTAAGCTATATTATGCGACCGCGACTCCTCTTCTGCGATCGCAGTGATTTAGGACCAGACTCTCCGCGATCGCAGCCCTTTTCTTGCGATCACGATGAACAAAATCGCCCAGTTAATTCCCAGCGGGCCCGGGGTCGAATTTTTGTATTTTTGGAAGAATGCTAGATATTGAATACCTAGGCTATGGGATTGTGTTATTGAGTCTTTATTGATATTATTGAATTAATTATGCCTAGATATCGTTGTTTCAGAGTCGGATTATAAAGGAAAGGCGGTCTTAGAGTGTTGATTGCTATGTTTTGGACCGAGGTAAGTGTCTTGCTAACTTTGGTGATGGATTAGGTATTGCATGTTATGTGTTATGTGTTTATCATGTTCAATGTATATGTGAGGTGACGAGTACCTATACATTGTGAGTCAAGCATGCCCGTGAGTCTATATTTGATAAATTCAGTTATTTCTTCAATGCTCATCGTATTATGTAATTGCCTCTACCTGAGAAGTTGATTGTGGTTGTCGTACTGGTTGTAGAGATTATGCAAATGTTGGTTCAATTGAGAATCTAAGTATACAGTATATATATTGAGTTGTTTGGTTATAACTGAGACCCTTGTCGGGCATTTGTTGAGATGTTGACTGATATTTTCCCCTTGCCGGGTGATTTTTAACTGTACCTTTTCCACTATGCTGCATTCCTTACCATACACATTGTCTTGCATTGGTGAGGAAGAGAGTAAAACACGAAGGGCGATGCCGTGCCATGTTTTACATTGATTATATCATGTCATGCATAGTGAGGAAGAGAGTAAAGCACGAAGGGTGATGTCGTGCCATGTTTTACGTTGATTACATCATGTCATGCATAGTGAGGAAGAGATTAAAGCACGAAGGGTGATGCCGTGTCATGTTTTACATTGATTACATCATGACATGCATAGTGAGGAAGAGAGTAAAGCACAAAGGGTGATGCCATGCCATGTTTACATTCATTGAAAGCACGAAGGATAATGTCGTGCCATGTTTACATTCATTGAAAGCACGAAGGATAATGTCGTGCCATATTTACATTTATTGAAGCACGAAGGTTAATGCCGTGCCATGATTACATTGATTACAACATACATTGCATTGGTGAGGAAGAGAGTAAAAGCACGAAGGGTGACGATGTGCCATTGTTATCATTCAAACATTTCATTCATACCTTATCAGTTTTCGGTAAACTGTTTCTTTTCTTACTTGATGTTAATTAACTGCTCTATCCTATTGTTTTTTCCCTTTATCTGCTCCCGTTCCCCGTATATGACTGTTCTTCTTCCTTGTTTTGTTATCTGTATTATGTGTTTTAGAATAGGACATGTGAACGTTATTTGCTAAGTCTAGCCTCGTCACTACTTCGGCCGAGGTTAGGCTCGGCACTTACTCATTACAAGGGGTCGGTTGTACTGATACTACACTGCACTTCCTTATGTTGTGCAGATCCCGCTTCTGGACCCCGTGGACCGCTCTGAGGGAGTCACCTTCAGTCCACATCGAGCTTCAAGGTATACCACTGGCGTTTGTGGGCCCTGGAGTCTCTTCTGCTATTAGTGTCTTATTGTCTCATTTCTCCTTCTGTTCTAAAGACAATAGGGTATTTCCTTTCAGACTTGTATTTAGTATTCTTATAGATAGTCCGTGAGGTTGTGACACCTAGGTTTTGGGATTTTTCGATGTTGTTGTCTTTATCATTTCTTTATGCGTTTATCAGAGTATTATTACATTTCTGCTGTAAAACTTTTGAAGTGGTCCTGGTTATTTCAGTGAAGGTTTGAAAGATAATTGCTTTATTGCTGTTAAGTTATTTTATAAATGTCAGAGTGTTGTGTACGTTGGCTTGTCTAGCGGGTTCAACGTTAGACGCAGTCATGGCCTGAAAGGTGGGAATTCGGGTCTTTACATCGCCAGTATCACTAGTGGGGAGATGGCTAACATGGTCGGACAAGTACTCGAGAGTCACAAAATTACTTTCCACTAAGATGAGTTACCACCAGAAGGGTCGAGTCACAACAAAGTTACACACCACTGTGCAATTTGAGGATAAGTTCATGCTAGGGTCCTGATAGATGGAGGTTCGAGCCTAAACAAATACCGCTGACCACTCTGAAAATATTAGGTAAAGGCTTGCATGAGATCGGATGTGAAGCATGAATGTGAAAGAATTCAATGGATCTCAGAGAGCCACTATCAGAGAAATCAACCTTGATCTACAATTGGGCCCGACCTGGTTTGATGTGGAATTCCTAATGCTAGATATATCTGCCACTTTTAACCTGTTGTTGGGACGGCCGTAGATACATGGCAGCTGGGGCTGTGGCTTCTACTCTACACCAGGATGTGAAGTTCGAGTGGAATCATCAGGAAGTGATCATTCATGGAGACGGAAGCAACCCTATCTACACCAACCAGATCGTTCTAGTCATCGAAAAGATGAGGAAATTGGAAAGAGAAACATACCATCGCAATAAGGGGGTAAACACAATTGAGAAGGATTGTTCGCAGAGCAGTAAGATAGAAAGAATTTTGTTATGTACGACCGTAATATCATGGCACGACCTTTGGGCTCGAGTATGAATATACTGTGCAAGAATATCAGGATTCAACAACACCATGGCGTGCCGATTAGTATCTGATGGAACAACCCATACCACCGTTGTACCATACATTTTGTCAGACTAACATGATGTGGGGATCCCAGGAAGACGAGATTTTGGCCGATAAGAGGAAGCTATTTTTGGAAGAGGAAGATATGACTGCAATGCAATTTTAGAGGAGGATGAGGAGGAAGACCTTACTAGTTAGACAGTGGGAGAGAGAACTGTTATCAAGAACTAGACCACTGCACCATCCAGGCTTGTCGAGTACATGTGTAGTGCAGAATTAGCATTACTTGTTTTTAAATTGTTTTTGCGCATTTTATACATTTTTAGTATTTTGTTTAGAAATAATTACTCGAGCCATTGAGTCATACTTTTTGACAGTTTTAAGATCTATTAATGCATTATTGCTTTTCATATTTGTTATTATCTTTCTATGTTCTTTTCAGCATAATTATTATATACCTGAAGAATCTACGACTGTGACATGTAAAGAGACAACACAACATAAGGACAATGATTTGGAAGATTTGGAAGATGATATAATACCTGAGGAAATTATCAAAGAAGTAGAGAATTTTGAGAACAAACCAAAGACAAACTTGGAGGATACTGAGGCAGTTAACTTAGAGGATTCTGAAACAGTCAAAGAAACTCGCATAAGCATTCATCTATCACCGTTAGAGAAGGAAAAGTATATCATATTCTTAAAGGAATATGAGGATATTTTCGCATGGTACTACGATGACCTGACTGATTTGAGCACATCCATAGTAGCTCACAAGCTACCTACCAACTCTATGCGTCCACCCGTAAAGCAGGAGCTCAAAAAATTCAAGCCAGATATGAGTTCGAAGATAAAAGAGGAGGTTACCAAGAAAATCAAAGCCTAGGTTCTTCGAGTGGTCGAAAACCTGTTTAGCCAACATTGTGCCGGTTCCAAAGAAAGATGGGAAAATCAAAGTGTGTGTTGACTATTGAGACCTAAATAGAGAAATTCCTAACGATGATTTCCCGTTGCCCAACATACACATACTGATCAACAACTTCGCTAACCATGAACTCCAATCCTTTGTGGATTGCTTCGCATGATATTGCCAGATTTGGATGGATGAGGAAAACGCCGAAAAGAAAACATTTATCACGCAATGAGGGATGTATTGTTACAAAATGATTCCATTTGGTTTAAAGAGTGCTGGAGCCACCTACATGAGGGCCATGACGACCCTCCTCCACAACATGATACACAAGGAAATAGAGGTGTACGTGGACGATGTTATCATAAAATCCAAAAAGGAGTGTAGACCTCATAGTTGTTTTTCAACTGACTTCGAAAATACAATTTTAAGTTGAACTCTGCAAAATGTGCCTTCGGAGTCCCTGCTGGGAAGTTGTTGGGTTTCATCATCATTTGCCGTAGTATTGAGCTAGACCTGTCGAAAATTAAAGTTGTTTAGGACTTTCCACCTCCAAAGAAAAACAAGGACGTGATGAGTTTTCTAGACGCCTCAATTATTTCAGCCGTTTTATAGCACAATCAATAGTGATATGTGAGACGATTTTTAAGATGCTGAGGAAAGATGCAGCCACAAATTGGACTGAAGAATTCCAGAAAGCCTTTGACAAAATCAAGGAATATATATCTAAACTTGTGTTCGTCCTGTTAGAACCAAGAAGACCTCTGATGTTGTATCTTTCAGTGTTGGACGGAGCATTTGGATGCATTACAGGGCAACATGATAGAAATGGGAGGAAAGAGCAAGTGATATATTATTTGAGCAAGAAGTTCACACCTTACGTGGCCTCGTATTCTTTGCTGGAACGCACATGCTGTGCTTTGACATGGATAGCCTAGAAGTTGAGTTATTATTTCTACACGTACACTACGTACCTCATATCAAGGATGGATTTAAGAAACCCGTGCCTATAGGCAAGTTAGCAAAGTGGAAGATATTGCTAAGCGAGTTCGACATCATTTATGTGACTCAGAAGGAAGTCAATGGGCAAGCATTGGCCGATCACTTAGAAGATAATCTCGTAGACGGATAATACGAACCATTGAAGGCGTATTTTCGGACGAGATAGTGTCGTTTGTAGGTGAATATATTACTGAAACATAAGACAAATGGAGGATGTTTTTTGACGGAGCAAAAAACTTTAAGGGAGTGGGCATCAGAACCGTCTTAGTATAAAAAATCGGTCAACATTATCCGCTATCCGCAAAACTCCGGTTTCCGTGCACCAACAATATGGCAGAATATGAGGCCTACATCTTAGGACTCAAGTTGGCCATCAACACGAATGGTCAGGAGTTGCTAGTAATCAAAGACTCGGATCTATTAGTATACTAGGTACTAGGAGAATGGGCTTCCAAGAACACTAATATATATATATATATATATATTTCCATACTTGAATTGTGTACAAGCGTTAATCAAGAGGTTCACAATGATAGAATTCAAACATTCTCCAAGGATTCAGAATGAGTTCGCAGATGCACTGGCTAAGTCTTCCATGATACAACATCTAGACAAGAATTTCTTTGATCCTAGCTTATTGCGCTCATGTGGTAGAAGAGTGACAAAAATCCATGGTTCCACGATATCAAAGAATACTTGGAGAAAGAAGAATACCTAGAGAATGCTACACACATTCAGAAGCGCACGCTTCGATGATTGGCCAACCATTTCTTTCAGAGTGGAGGAATTCTGTATAGAAGGACTCCTGATTTGGGATTGTTGCGATGTGTCGATGCCAAGGAGGCATCTAGATTACTCAAAGAAATACATGCTGGAACTTGCAGACCTCACATGAATGGTTTCATTTTGGCCAAGAAGATATTAAGAGAAGGGTGTTTCTGGATGACCATGGAGACAAAATGCATCAAATATGTTCGAAAGTGTCACCAATGCCAAATACATGCTGATATGATACAACTACCGCCATAGGAACTCAATGCAACGAGTTCACCCTGGCCTTTGTCTTCTTGGGGCATGGATGTCACCAGACCAATGGGACTCGCTGCTTCAAATGGACACAAGTTCATTTTGGTGGCTATAGAATACTTCATAAAATTGGTTGATGCCACTTCCTATAAGGCTGTGACTAAGAAGGTCGTAGCAGATTTTATTCGGGATCGTATTGTTTGTCAGTTTGATTACCTTAGTCAGTCATTATTGACAATGTCGCCAATCATAACAATGATCTAGTGAAATCCATGCGTAAAACATTCAAGATCAAGCATCAAAATTCTACAACATATAAGCCGCAGATGAATGAAGCCGCTGAAGTTTTCATCATGAATATCATGAAGCTATTGAGGAAAATGGAGGACAACTACAAGAAATGGAACGAGAAGCTACCATTTGCTTTCCTAGGGTACTACACCAGAGTTCTTACGTCTACAGGGGTAAGTCCCTATCTACAGGTCTACGGTACCGAAGCCGTTATTCCCGCTGAAGTGGAGATTCTATCATTTATAATCATACAAGAACCTGAGCTCAGCGACACATAATGGATACAAAGCTGGTATGAACAACTGACTCTCATTGATGGTAAGATAATGAACGCAGTATGTCACGGTCAACTCTACTAGGATAGAATGGCAAGGGCTTTCAACAAAAAAGTTATATCGAGGCAATTCACACCGGGGCAATTGGTGCTGAAACGGATCTTCCCACATCAGGATGAAGCAAAGGGAAAATTCTCACCTAACTAGCAAGGCCGTTACATAGTTCACTGAGTACTGACAGGAGGAGCACTTATACTTGTAGAGACGGGTGGAGAGATATGATCAAAACGTATCAACTCAGACACACACAAGAGATATTATGTTTAAGACTATGTTTGCATTTTCCATTTGATGTAACTTGAACTAAACTTGACCTGATTCCCATTTAAGAAGGGATATATAGGCAGCCTTGTGGGTTCGGTCATATTATAATAAAATCTTCACTCCCCTCTATGGTCAGAAACTGAGGCAAGATTTCGAGTTTTCAAATCTCATTATGTCAAGGATCACCAAGAAGAGTATTTCCAGAAGTAGGCATATAAACTAGGCCAGAATTTTGAGAAGCGTCATAGTCTCCGATTCGAAATTTATTTGTTTTATGCATATTTTGAAAAACTGCATTTCTAAATAAAGGATTTGCCACAAATGCATGTTTTCAAAAATTTCATTTTCTATAATAGCCAGATGTTACCCAGGGTGACTCGAACAATGTGTCAAGACATGAGCGAAGTCAAAGCAAGGAATCGAGAACATGAACCAACCTTTCCCTCAAACTCACAATTTTTATTTGGATACAGGCACAATGGACATAACAAGAACATTTGAAAATATATACATATAACATAATCACTATCTTCACGGCAGAAGTCTCCAAATACAAATGCGTCAAGCTTAGAATCACTTTTCCCTCCCATATCTAATCATTGCTCTTCCGGCATAGGGCTAAATACTTATCTCATTCTTTGGATAAGGCTAAGCACTATCTTCCCTTGAATGATACGAAGAACTGTCTCCATCCTTTGCACGAGGCTAAGCACTGCCTCCATCATTGCATAAGGCTAAGCATTGCCTTCCCTTGAATGAGACTAAGCATTGTCTCCACTATATTACATGAGACTAAGCACTGTATCCACTATATTACATGGGACTAAGAATTGTCTCCATCCTTTGATCGAGGCCTAGCACTTCCTCCATCATTGTATAAGGCTAAACACTTATTTCCCTTTCATGAGACTAAGCATTGTTTCCACTACACTGCATGAGGCTAGGCATTACCTCCATTATTGCATAAGGCTAAACACTGCATGAGACTAAGTACTCTCTCTGTTACAATGCATGAGGCTAAACACTGCATCCATTATTTCATAAGGCTAAGAACTTCCTTCCCTTGCCTGAGGCTAAGCATTGGCTCCATTCTTTGCATGAGGTTAAGCATTGCCTCCTTCATTGCATAAGGCTAAACACTACCTTCATTCACAAAGGATTAACCATTGCCCTTATTATCTGCATAAGTCTAAGCACTGCCCTCATCTTACACAAGGTTAAGCACCACTTCTCTTCATTCTCGCACATGGCTAAGCATTTCCTATTTCCTCTATCGAACGATCAACATTGCCGCATCTTTGCATTTCATGGGCTGGAACATCACCACATTGTATGAAGGTGTCATAGTATAAGGGAATCATCCTCATAGACCAAAGACATCATGCCCTGGCCATTGTATCTATCAATATTTCATATCATTATTTAAAAGCGTCATCATCCATAGGTACCATTTAATGGCCTGCGAATGATACACCCCATATTTTCGTACGTAAAAGTATGTCGCAAGTCAATTGATGTAAGTTATGAAATGAGATCATCGGTGAAAGTAGACAAACAAAGTTAATTGTGTTGCCTTGGACGTTACAAATATTATGATTATGAGTACCAAGTACCAAGAGGGTTTGAAGTCTTAGAAGCTAAATGAATTGAAGAAAATAAGTTTCGTCAAAAATCGACAAGTTGGAAATGTTGTAATATGTTCTTTTGGGGTGAGAAAAGGGTTCTTAACATGATAAGGAGGTTATATTATGAGTTATGTTAGTGGTATGATATTCGTGTGTTATGTTTCGAAGTCAACGGAGTGGTGGAACAAAGGTCGATGAATGTCATCACAAGTTACGTTCATAAGTTTTACTAAAATTTGGGTCAATTGTAACTTCGATTTTATACCAATATACTTAAATTTTACAAGGCATTCCAACAAATTGAATATATATGAGTTTATTTTCTATCGCATTAAACTGTTTGTTAATACGACATCGGAGTAGAGAGATATATGGATTTTTGCGAGACTGTGCAGACTACTAGGTGACAAGTAGGTGTGTCACCTACTTGCTTAAATGAGAGGATTAAATATACCCAAAAGGGGGCTATTTCGGGCCAGCCAAAGAGCCCATTTAACGGATTATACCCTAAAATATAAAACTCATTATATAGCACAATAACCAGACATAAACCCTTGCAAAAATCCTCCCAAAATATTCCACACAAACCCTAATTGATTTTCTCTACTTTTAAAGTTCTAGTTTGAGGAAAACCTAGAATTTGAAGAACCAAGATAGGATCTGAATTATTCAACAATTAAGGTTAGAACTCACAGGACGGTGATCGGAACCAAGATATGATCTGGAAATGTATGGTAAGTCGTTCTATAATTGTAAGAACTCACGGGACGGTGATCGGAAGCTTTGAGTTTTAGTTATTGAACATGTAGTGGACTGTTTTGTGGGTTATTTTGTATTGCTGTTGGATTGCGTGTTTTGATACTGTGTTATGGGGTTTTGGATGATAAAGAGTGTGGAGTAATACCACATAAATTTAGGGTTGTGGGATGATATTTCATCCTAACATTTTCGGGTGTTTTGACACTACTACGGCGGTCGTTTTGTGTATGAAAAGATTGGGGTGTATTGGGCTGTTTTGTAGTATTTTGTGGTGTATATAAGGTTAGAAAACAACGTATATATGTTCTTATTGTGGTGTTCTTGTGTTGTTAGTGTTATCTTTAATTTGGAGGAAGTAAGGATTATAGGGGAGATGCTGCCCTTTTTAATACAAAATAAGTTTGTCGTTCGTTGTGCGATAGTTGTACCTTCCGTAACTTGATGATATTATAATTATTGTTGTTTTAAATTAAGGTGCAACGAGACTAGTTTAAAGTGGATAATGGACATATTATGATAAGGTATGTTAAGGATAAACCTTTCCTTCATTTTGGCATAATCCAGTAACTACATATGTTTGATAACGAGACATAAAGAAAAGTTCATATTCCTGAATTTATGTACATTGTCCTAGTCTAATAAGTTACAACAATCTCCCTTATCGGGATTTCATATTCAGTTTAGTATTGTCTTCCTTCAGCCAACAGAGCTGAGAGTCTATATAAATATACAATATTGCAATATTTTCACCACCATCGAGTTATAATCGATGGGTAGGCCCCTATTGGGAAACCTCTGATAAGATGGTAAGTTATACAACAAGCCTACTGTGGCCGACCGCTAATGAGCGAGCCCAGAATGGCCAAGATACAGAGCCTAGTATGGCCGAACACCTATGAGCGAGCCTACTACAGCAGAGCAGTTGCATATACCAAGTCTTATAAGGCCGGACAACTATTTTACTTACTATATTGAGAGAGTTGGGTTTGTATCAGCAGGTAAGCTTATCTTCAGATTATCTTTGACTCCTTGTTACTTTTAGTTATTACATTTTCAAGTCAATTCAGATTTAAGTTATTCTATTTTGTCTTACATACTCGGTACATTATTTTTTACTAACGTCCCTTTTGCTGGGGACACTGCATTTCATGCCTGCAGTTCCTGATAGACAGCTGGATAGACCTTCACAGTAGACAAAGCCAAAAATCAGCTTGGTTGGTAAGCTCCACTTCCCCGGATTTACCAAGTCTAGACCTTGAAGTCCATTTTTTATACAGATTTGATGGTAGGTTGAGGCCCTGTCCCGACCATTATACAAACATCTCTAGAGGCTTGTAGACGAGTCCTGTATAGTTTATATATCAGTAGATGTTCATGGCGGACTTATATATATATATTTGAACTTTTGGGTATGTTTATCCCTCAAATGAGAGAGACGATATTTTCAGATGATTCTGAATATGGCCTCATCGACTTAAGTTGAGGGTTACCCCTCCAAAGTTCACAGTTACAAACCGGTACACTTGGGACGAGTATGGCATTGGGTGGCGGTCACGCCTCTTCAGGTTTGGGGCGTGACAAACTTGGAATCAGAGTAGTTCTATCATAGGGAGTCTACAAGCCTTGTCTAGTAGACCCTTGTTTATAGATCTGTTGTGCACCACATTATATAAACAGGAAGCTACAAGGCATTTATGAGTCTCTTACCCTTCTTTTAAATCCAAATCGTGCTATAAGGCTGAGTCATAAGAGTTCAAGCCATGACTTATGCTTGCTAATGATATAGAGATGCTTGCAATTAGAAAAATTACAGTTATCTAGAGGACTAATACATAAGCTGGAAAGGGCACTAGTAGAGAGAGAATTCTTGATAATGTGGCCCAGATTGAGGCCCTATCATATCATGCATTCCAGATGTGAAAATTTCAAGCTTAAGACCGCAAGATGCGAATATCAAACACACCCCGTGAATAGCAAGTCACAAGAGTATCAGAAGGTAAAGGTATAAGTTTCAACAAGCAACAGAAGCAAGGTTAATGAGGGTACGGGGTACCTAGTTAATGAATACTATCCGAATTTCAAATTCAGGCAGAGAAATATAAGGATTCTAAGTTACCTTCAACAGTTACAAAGGTATGTACAATTGGCCATACCCAACTCAGTTATGCCCTATAGGAGCTAAATTTATAGTTTAATAGAAGGATGGGATACCACGATCCAGCTTGGGTTAGAGTACCCCAAAATAATAGATTTAGACAAGGACAACTAAAAGTAAAACAATGTTTTGTTGACATTTTCAGAATAATGTGATAGATAGAAATATTAGTAGGAGAATAAGAAGAGAGTAAATAAAGCATTATGAGTAAGGTATGATAAATGGGTGATAACGGTAAATCAAAATATGGTAAGATGACAGAGTCTTTGGTCAAGTGAAGGAAAAGACAAGAGGTTACATGCCTTAAGACAATAAAATAGTATAAGCCATGAAGTCATATCCTTATTTCGAGAAATTTAGTTGGAGGTTCCAATGTAATAACCATAAGGCTAAGTTAGACCCCCCCCCCCAAAGTAATAGAAATCAACATGGGCTAATGAACCAGATAAACCGAACATGAAGTAGGGACCGGAGAATTTGATAATAGTCAACATTATGAAAATTTCAGAGATCACGTTTCGAAAATAATAGAATGGACAATGGAAGAATAACCTTTAAAGGTCATTCAAGAAGATGCTTCTCAAAAGCAAGAACTGTGCCAGTTACACTGGGTGTCACCCTCATGCGTAAGAAATTCAGTTATCCTTGGTATAGAGGGGTTACCACAAGGCGAGTATGAGTCTGTGAAGTTGTGAAAAGATGCCAAAGATGAAGAGGTCACTATGGAATGGTAAAGGAAGAATGAGGTTGAATTTATTTAGATCCTACATATACGTTGCGACTCCAAAATATTTTGCAAGCACGACATTGGGGAGAGGCAGTAAAGGTTCCCACCAAATATGTTATTGATAAATAAGCGTGAATATACACTTGATACATAAGGAGTCAGTGCGAGGGGTAAGTTAAGACAAATGACGTAACCAAAGAAAGGTTACGCTGAATATAGTATGAGCATGGACTGACGAGTAGTTAGTGGTTGATTCAGGGAGAGCTTAGTTATGGCTAGACAAGACGTCTCAGATAAATCAGTAGATCATGCAAGATAAACATAGTGAAACCTAACATAGGAAATTCAGTCTCGTAGATACGACATCGTAATCCTTGAGAAGTATTCATATAGAATTTGGGGTAGTAAAAGATATCGTACAACTATTACGAAAAGAAAAGAGAGTTCCACTAGGAAGGAAATCGAAATTTCAATTCAGAAGCGACCCTACGAGCACCAGGGTGCCGAGATAAGTAATTAAGGATAAAGATGGGTGAGTAAGAACATCAGAAATTCTGTGGGGTATACAATCTCATAAGCTCACAGCTTTACAGAGTCAGAGGGTCTTCCCTAAGTACAACAACGAAAAGCTAGCTGAGAAAATAAGGAAGAAGGCTTCAAGCTAAGCATAGTGACCTAAGGAGGAAATGATCTTATAACAACAATCTCACTACAACATTGTATGCACTCCATAAGAAAGTGGCACCTATCGTGACCAATGAACGGGAAGTAAACTCAAAAGTAATATTCGTGATCATATGAGTTGCAAGAAATTCCAATATAGATGGGCACCAAGATAAGCCTAAGTATTCATGAAACAAGTGCTAGAAAGACCAGGATACGTTATTGTATCTGTTTAAAGACCACAGAGAAGGAATGAAAGGGAATATTTGATCTATGACCCAGAGTTAGTTACATTACGTCCGCACTCAAGATTTTGGAGTATTATCCATGCAACATATATGTTGACATTCCTAAACATATAGGAGACTCCGAAATAAGTTAAAAGAAAGAATTGAGTCCACCTCACAGACAAAGGCTTGAATTGTTGGAGTATTAGATTATTGATGTTCCATAGTGTGCACCAAAGGTGAAAGTAATAACTAACACCATGAGCCGCAAATCGGAAGATAGCTTAGTCCTTCTTAAAGGATGAGAGAAAAGAGGAAACTAAAGAGTTGCATCAGCTAAGTAAATAAGAAGTATGCTTATTAGATCCAGATAATTATAGAAGTTGTAATTCCGAACATTGAAGAATCACTCTTAATATCATAGGTGCAAGAGAGATAGTACAACAACCAATCTATAATGGCTCTACTATAAATCCAGCTAGAAAAGTATCGTCCTTATAACGAGTAAGTAGGAAGCTCCCATCGGATTGTGTATGCACTATAGGTACAAGAATTATAATAGGGCTTCAAGTTGTGGATGTGAATTCCACCTATGTAGAAGAGTGGTTATGAAATAGGCAGAAAATACAATGTGCCATTTGAAGGTAAGTAAGGTAAAGGTGATGAAGGTACGAGATACTCAATTACAGAAGGTTGTTGATAGTCCAGACTTCAGATAGAGGGCTAGAAGCACGTTGATTCAGTATCCACAAATGATAGTTGTGTCGTCATTGGGATATCTTCTTGCATATGTTTCCCAGGTACCGAGATTTCTAGTTAAGAGAGTAAAGAAGAGTTAGAGACGATGTGATGTCTCGCTTGAAGTTCAAGAATAACATAAGGAAACCTATGGTGCTAGCAAGTTAAGTGAATGTTGCGAGTACTATAAATAGATATTTGAAGGTCGAAAGCTAATGTATGGTAAAGTGATAAGGTTTTAGGAGGAAAAGAATAAGGATAAGAAAAGGCGAGTGAGAAGGTGACAAGAATAGGTATGTCATTAGGATTAGGCCCATAAGAACAACAAAGCTAATGATTTCTATAAGTTATAGAAAGCTCAGTATAGCCTGAATGAACTCGTAGGAGTCTAAGAGTAAGAGAATTTAGAAGAGAATGAATGTTGCCCTAGTAGTATAATAAGGGTGTTATTGTGATATATGATAAGAAATTGACGTTTAGGCCTTCGATTGAGTAATGATTTATAGAAAAGGTATTTCATGAATTGCACCGGATTAGAATACCCCAATAGGATGAACCATTGGGATTCCCTGAAATACGGTTATTGAAGTATAGTATCGCCCTAGGTGGACCAAGTAAATAAATTCAGACGTTCCTTGATGAGACGTGAGCCCTAGTGACAATGTGTTACGTAAGAGTTTTCAAGTTATGAGTGGTAGATTATAGATCAACATTAAGGTGGATCAACAATATATGGATAAAAGTTCCAAAGAATGAGATGAGATTAGGGTGTCATTCTTAAGATGAACAGTAATGAGGAAGCATTAAAGTATTTGGATTTATACATATAGGTTATGCAGTGAGAGAGTAACCTAGAGTTAGATAGCAAACCTTGGTAATAAAAAACTAAGTAAGTGTTATGTTGTAGTATCACCTACCTAGATATTGTAAAGCCATAAGGATAAATATACAAATCTATGAAACAATATATAGAAATAGTCGTAAGTTCGACAACGTACCAAGTGAAGGACTTTAGTACACCTATAGATGCCTAGAGGGACAACATGTCATCATTCTGTATATGTTCACAAAGTGAGGCCTAGAGATTGGATAATAGCTGGAGGAAAAAGAAGAGAAGAGTCATATAGGTGCACATACAAGGATAGAGTTGTACAAACTGCACGACATAAGGTAGAAACAATAACGAGATTGGATGAATTCCGACCAGAGGTCATGGTGCGAGAAAGAGGCATAAATGGGGGAATGCCCTAGGCTTTAGATTTATACAAAGTATAGTTGCCTAGATGTCAAGGAAAATAATAAAGTATTTATAAGAGCTATAAGTTATGCGACTGATAAAATCATCAGTCAACATTCAAGGACGAATGTTCCAAACGGGGGAATGTGTTACACCCCATATTTTCGTACGTGAGAGTACATCGTAAGTCAATTGATGTAAGCTCAGAAATAAGATTATATTTGATGGAATATAAAGTAAGTTACTCATGTTAAATTGTAGGTTAAAAATATTTAAGATCATTAATAACGAGTACCAAGAGGGTTGGAAAGCTTAGAAGCTAAACCAATTGAAGAAAATAAGTTTCGTCGAAAGTCGACAAGTTTGGAATGTTATAACATGTACTTTAGGGTGAGACTATGGTTCATTACATGATAAGGAGGTTATACTATGAGTTAATTTTTATCGTATGATAGTTGTGTTCTACGTTTTCAAGTCAAGCAAGTTGTGGAACAAAAGTTGGCAAAGGTCTCCACAAGTTACACTCATAATGTGCTTAACATTAGGTCAAATGTAACTGAGCTTTTATCCCAATATGCTTGGAATTATTGGATTTTATACCAACCAAATTGAAGATATATTATTCTAGTTTACAACTCATTAAACCGTTCATCGATACGACATAGGAGTAGAGAGATATTTGCGATTTCACGAGACTGCGCAGACATCATAAGTGACAAGTAGGTGGATCACTAGAGCTTGTTGAGAAATACATTTCATGTGTTATATGAGGTCATATTGGGACATATTATATACCAAATTAAAGGCCTTGAAATGTAGTTTCTAACTCTTTTAACCGTTTGTTCATACTACATCGGGATGAAAAGATATAAGAGTCGGAAGATGAGCCAATCCTAGGGTGCCAAGCTAGCACCTCTTTGACTTTTCCAAAGTTGTTATAAATAAGTCTTAGGTCGGCTTTCTCTTCATTTTTCGGCAAGTCACGAACATAGAACACCCATAAACATATCCTTAATCTTTCTTCTAGGGTTTCAAAGATGATTATCATCCCGGGCATGAAATCCAGAAGCGATAACATCAAAATGATCCCTACGACGTAAGTGTCATTATACCGCCTCTCCTTTTTCTTTGTAGTTAGAGTTTTGGAAGGTACCTCATAGTTAGAAACGTCTAATATCTGTATTTAAGTTTTTAAATATCAATAAAGTTTGATAAATGTGTTTTCTAATAGTTAGAACTCACGGGATGGTGATCGGAAGCCGTGAGTTCGAGTTATTTAACTTGTAGCAGACTGTTTTGTGGACTGTTTTGTGTTGCTGCGTGTTTTACTACTGTTTTGTGGAGTTTTGGAGGAGGAAGGTTGTGGAGAAACACCATATAGATTTAGGGTTGTGGTATGGTCATTTGTTGTAACATTTTCAGGTCGTTTGACATGACTATGGTGGTCGTCTTATGTATGAAGTGTTTAGGTTATGTGGGGATTGTTTTGGGATGCTCAATATGATTATTATTGATGTTTATTGGGATGTTTGGTGATTGTTTTGACTTGTTTGAAGTCATATATATAGGGGGAGGTGCTGTCCGTTTCATCGTAAAATAGGTTGTGGTTGATACATAATAGTTATGACGCTTAAACGATAACGATAATGTCGTTTCTCTTATTGTAGATTAAGGAGTTGTGAAATTTGCGTAGCTTGAGGTTGGGAAGTATATACAAGGTTTGTGAGGCTATCCTTTTACTTCTTTTGCACGACTCCGATCGTACATAATGCAATGAACGAGCTTCCAAAGATACTCCACTATTAGAAGCTAGAAGTACATAGATTGTTTCCCTTCTTATGGAACAATTGATGTTGAGGTTGCTTCTCTTATTCTTATGTTATCAATGTTGTTGGTACTTCCTGCTTCTTATAAGATTCTTGATGAAGAGTTTATCCTAATAACGTGTATGGAGAATATCGACCTTACGTCACTCAGAAAGGTTTAGAATATGATTCTAATGAGTCCTACATGCATTATATATATGTATCTATTTTACTCGACCGAGCCGCACTATAGTCGGTCGGGTATGGCACCTATTGTGAAACCACTGATCAGTTGGGTTTACCGAGCTCCACGTGGCCGGGTACGATATGATGATGATGATGCCCACAGAGGCGGATGTTTTAAAGGTTTATGTATATATATGTATGTTCACACATTTCATGTCAGTAGCCCTCAGAGGTACTCACATGTTACAGGTTGTATATTCTCTATCCCCGTTCACATTTCTGTTCTTACTTATGCTTTCCTGCCTTACATACTCAGTACTTTATTCGTATTGACACCCTTTTTTATTTGTGGACGCTGCATGTCATGCTGCAGGTCCCGATAGACAGGTAGACGCAGCACCCCCACCACAATAGGCTTTCCAATTTAGTGGTTATAGGCGAGATCCCTTCTCCGGAGTTGTCGTGGTCTTGGTATGCAATTTTGTTATAGATATTATGGGTATGTCGGGGCCCTGTTCTGGCTATGTTGCATTGCTTATGCTCCTTTAGAGGCTCATAGACAGGCGTCGGCTTATGTATAGTTTGGTATGCCTTGTCGGATGATTTTTGTTGTTTAGTCTTTCATGGAAGCGTGGTAGCTCCTAACTTACATGTAGTTTCTTGGCAGTCTTGTTATCCTATGTTATGCATGTTCATTCCATTATCTTTCATTGTTTGGAGTTCGTAATCTATATCTACCACTTATATTGATCTCGTCGGCCCTTAAAGATAATAAGAAAGTTAGATAAAATGTACGTTGGTGCTCGGCAAGTATGGCCCGAGTGCTAGTCATGATCCTCCAGTTTGGATCGTGACAAACTTCGTATCAGAGCAGGTCTGTCCTAGGGGTTGTCTATGAGCCGGGTCTAGTAGAGTCTTGTTTATGGGTGTGTTGTGCACCACACTTATAAGCAAGAGGCTACAGGGAATTTAGGAGTGTTACTTTTTCTTCTTACTCTAGATCGTGTGGTAGAGCTCAGTCGTAAAAACTCAATTTCCTTAATTTCATCTTATTTATAATACGACGATGCATACATCTAGAAAGACGGTTGGTAAGGAATTGCATGTGGCTGTGAAAGAGTTGAGTCAAAGGAACTCGATTTTGCATGATGCCTATGATAAGTAAATGTAAGGTCTTAAGCAGATCATGTGTGTACTAAGACAAGTAAGTTTCTTGAAAGGAGATCTAAGGCAAGTATATCTATCAACCCATATGGTAAAAAGAAATAAGAGAATCGGAAGGTAGATACAAGTTTCAGCAAGTAAAAGAAGCAAGATGAAGAAGGGTACGGGGTACCTTGTTAATAAAGATTATCAATATTTATGATTCAGAGAGAGAAATATAAGCATTTTGAGTTACCTTCAACTGTAACAGAGGTATGAACAGTTGTCCACACCCATCTCATTTATGCCATATGAAAGATAATAGAAGTAGTGTAATGAAAGGACGGATATCAGGATCCGGCTGGGGTTAGAGTGACCCAAAATGGTGGATGGATTGTTTGCGTTAGTCAACATTTTTGAAGCATAGTGTAATCGTGGTAATACATCTACTTGCGAGACATCCAGATGGTGCACTCTATAATAGAACAGTCAGATATGAATACTAGAATATTCAGAAATTTCAGAAGATAGGCACTAGGATCCTAGAAGGGATAAATATTTGCCTTATTATGACTCCAGCCCCTAGTAAAAGAAAAAAAGAATGTTAGGCGTCCCGAAGAGCCAGTGAGATGAAGCAGGGGGAGCTAAAAGTGAAAGAACGTTTTGTTGAAGTCTTCATAATAAGGTAATAGACAGAAATATTAGCAGGAGAATAAGAAGAGAGTAAATGAAACATTATGAGTAAGATGTGATAAATGTGTGATAACGATAAGTAAAAATATGACACGATGATAGAGTCTATAGTCAAGTGAAGGAAAAGACAAGAGGAGGCATGCCTTGAGACAATAAAAGTACAAGCCGTAAAGCCATACCCTCATTTTGGGAAATTAGTTGGCGACTCAAACGTGATTACCAAAAGGAAGAGTGAGACCCTCAAAGTAATAGAAATTAGTATGGGCTAGTGAACAAGATGAACTGAACATGAATTAGGGACCCATGGAATAGGTAATAGTCGATGTCGCGCCCCCCTTTTTCTCCCCTCGTAGAGAGATCCGGGTGCAGGACATTTGGGTAGAGACAACTCGTTCCTTTTGGGAAAGGGGTTTGCATTTTTTTAAGAGTCGCCACCTAACGATTTTAACGGTGCGTTAGGGCACCTAAGGGGTTCATTTACAAACTACGTTTATAACCAGAGATAGGGTAAGGGCTTGAAATTATCCCAAGGGGAAGGTGTTAGGCACCCCTCAGGATCCACAAGTGTGGTTCCCGACCAAATTTTTTCGTGAATTTGTACATTTAGCAAATAAAAAGTAAAGGGCTCAAGTAAGAGGGGATTTCAAATATATTAAGCAAGCAAGTGTTAAAATTATCAAGTTTTTGAAAAGAATTATAATATAACATTTAAGGGAAAGGTATTCCTAGGTTTAAAATAATACGGATCACATCAATACAGTACCCGATAGACTATCCTCGAAGAGGGGCTACACGTGGTATTAGCGCATCGGTCATCATATCCATATTCTACCCTTTCCCACCTCGTGTAGGTAATTAAAGCGCGTGTTAGTCACAAACTCTATTGCGTGATATTACATGTCCCATCCTATCATTCCCAGAGGAGATTAGGACTACTATCCTAAAAGGGAGGTACTAGGCTGACCCTCAGGTTTAAAGGTAAAGATTCTAAAGCGACAAACAAGAACACTTAGGACTGCAATGAATGGGAAGCACATAGGAGCATATAAGAGGCTCAAGTTCACCTCAACAGATTATGCATATAGTTAGCACGACTCAAACACATGTAAGGGCGATATTAATTTCAGTATCCTAAAGCATGATATCTAGGTGAGTCCAGAATGCAATGGAGAAGCATATTTGTTGCATAATTCAGAGAGAGAATCCTAATCAGTTTTGCCTACTTATTTTTAAACCCGTTGATAGTTAAGAAACACATATAAAGAAGTATATTTCCAGTTTTAATAAATTTAGCACCTAAGGCTTGTTTAGGCGTGAGACAACGTATCCGTTATTAGAATTACTTAGAGGAAACTGTTTGAGTTGTATTACTAAACATGTTGTTCTAGATGTTCAGATTTCAGGAATATTACCAACTGTGTGAGTATGTTTTTATCAGCAATTAAGCTAGAGATGCCAAAGAGGATATAAATGCAATCCTAAAGGCATGATGTCTAATGCGCAGAAAATGCAGAGTGATTTGCATGCAGACCTAAACAGGATATTGTAAATGCATAAATATTTCAATTCTTTCAGAATATGTAGCAGATGTGAGAATGACCTATTTATTAGCATTGTATCTATCCTAAGGCAGGATATCTAAGTGTACATGTCAGTTCATAGCGTAACGTAAAGTACTAGTTATTAACATGTTTTAACACAGGTTTTTCTAAGTGATATAAGGATGAACATGCTGAAATAGTGTGCATGGGACCTAAGGAACATGATTTCTAATGCATGGATGTGAACCCACACATGATCTCTATTGTGCAGATAAGAAATAAAAGCCTAAACATGGTTTTTACTCTTGTAATAACTAATAATGCATAGTTACCCCTCCCATTTCACTATCCATCCCCCATGAGTTGTTTACAAATTATTACAGGCCAGGAATTATGAATTACATAACTAAAGAGAAAAAAAAAAGTTATTCTATAGGGAGCCTTCACTTAGGCCCAAATCCTCCACACCTCATTGCCACATGGTGTTTTAAAGCCTTTTCACAGTCCGGGTGTGTCAAAGTTCCCAAAGGATCTCAAGGGCTCCCGGCCAATGCTCACACAAGAGGGGCAGAACCTAATGTCTAAGAATATACTGAAAGTGCTCATAGTGTTGGGGAGATTGAGTAAGAACAATTTTAAAACAATTTTGAGAAAAGAAAGGTTTAGTGAAAATAGTCTGAAAAGGGTAAGGCAATAACACAACCACCATGTTCAAACATCACACACAGAACAATAACAGGAACTAAGACAAGTTCAGTAACCACAAGCAGGGAGATAAGGGATTGGGGGACAAGTATGAAGCACATAGGAACATGCTTGCAAACAAGTAGACCTTAGAAAAAAGAGTATTATAAGACTTAGACTGTCATAGCATAATCCTTCACAAGGATTCATGTCAGGATTGAAATAGCATCAGGTTGAGGGGTGTTAGAGTACATACTATGTTCAGAACTACATGCTTATCATGTATTGGGGTGAGGGGGTAGGGCAGAAGCTTTAATGGAACATATAGACATGCTGAACTAGAGAATAACCATATAGACATTTTAATAAATAGGTATTCTAATTTCAGGGTAAGCAATAAAACCATAAGTAGACACATGACAAGAATAAAAGGAACTGTAATACAGACTGGATAATGTTGTTTTGGAAACCTTAAAGTTAAACTGAGAACATACCATTTAGATGATGAAGTAAATCCAGAGTAAAGGAGCAGTAGTGTGTCGAGAAGGAGAGCAACAATGTATGGAACAATGTAGACCAATAGAGCAGTAGTGCAAACAGAGTAGTGATACAGCAGAGAAAGTAGTGTAGTAGTGTTACTCAGTCTTGGCTTTTAGCCAACTGAGTAGCAAGTAAATAACAAGAGAGAAGAAAAGTTCAGAACAAAGTGTGTTTGTTTGTGAGAGGGAGAGCTTGGACCGAGTTGTCTAAAGAAAGAGTAAAGTATTTATAGCTTTTCAAAACGAGTAGAAAATAAGGTAACAAGTACTAATAAATCAATCAATGGAAATCATATTCAATTAGAATCAATCACAGACCAGGACTCCCTTTAATTAGGGAGTCCTAGTTCAAACGGTCATACTTGATGTCAATTAAGGAAAAAATCAATCATGAACTAGCTGTTATTATAATAAGAGTAGTACAACACATAGCATGTGATAAAGGCCAAATACATAGTTTTCACATAAGAAAACTATGTACTGATTATTTGACAACATGTTGAATCACACAAATAAGGTAAGATACAATTAAATTTTAAGAAATTAGTCACAAAAATCACGGATGAGACTAAAATCACAGGGGATCTGTTCTAATTAAGCAAAGCATCTCACAAATAAGGAAAAGATTCGAAGAATCAGTACAGAATTACAAGGAGAATACACAAAGTTACATATTCCAGGAAAATACCACAGTGCAGAGGGAGATACATAAAATCAGTAAAGAATCTTATGTAAATAGTCAATAAACAACTAATCAGACTTAATTAGACGATGTATAGAACATATTGAACAAAATTAAGGAAACCCTAAGCAAATAGTTAGAGGAACAATAGAGAATCAGAACCCTAACAAAAAATTAAAGCAAGGACCACAAGAATACATAGAGCATGCATGAAAGGACCGGATATTCATGAGGAACATATTCAAACACGGATTAATCGAACCTATTGTCAGAGATAACCTAAAAATTAGGGCTTCTAGCATAATAAGTCGAGTAGCAAGATAAGCATAAGAGAATCGTTCAGACATAGTAGAAAGGACTTAAAAATCAGAAGAAGACTCGTTCTTTTTGAAAAAAGTGTTAAGAAACCGTAGCTTGAAGATGAAGAGTCATTTTTAAGGAAAACTCGGAGAATCTTTGGGAAAAACAATGAAATAGCTTGAAATATACACAGATCTATCATAGATCTAAAAGAATCGGGGGTTTTAAGCATTTAGGGTTTCAAAGAGAACCCATAAAGAGAAGAAAAACCTCAAATGTCGCTGGTTTAAGCCCAAAAGGTCACAGACCTTGCTTGAACAACCGGAGATGGTAGGAGATGGCCGGAGGATGACGAGCACAGGCCTAAGGGGTGGTAGGATTAACCCAGGTCTTATGAAGACCTTAGAGATGGAAAACACAGGCGTGAGGGAACCACGGGAGGCAGGAGGATGGTGAGAGCTTCATGATCTCCGGCGAAGAGACGACCGGAGAAGGCGAAGAGGTTCATCGGAGCCCAAAGAGACAGGAAGTCTCTATAAGAGACTTAGAGAGACAGAGAGAGAGTAGAGAGAAGAGGGACCGGTGAGAATGTGAGGGGTCGGGGGGGGGGGGGGGTGGTTTAATATTATTAGGGAAAAAATGTTGGCGGCGGGTTTTTA